>JAJJKW010002164.1:0-12094 GCA_023805745.1 Isotricha sp. YL-2021b | reverse complement strand
TTTTTAACCTAAAATATAAAAAAGAATTTAAAATTTATTTTTTAGGATTAGTTAATTTTTCTTTAATAGTTTCTAATTTTTGTTGAGCATCAGCTCTCATATTTTTACAATCTTCTAAATGATCTTCTTGATTAGCTTCTCTTTTTTCTAAATCACTAAAAAATATTATATAATAATATACTCTTTTTCTCTTTTAACTAATTCTTTTTCTTTTAATTCAATTTCTTTTTGTAATTGTTCAATATCCATTTGTAATTTACTTTCTCTAGAAACTAATTTACTTCTTTTTTTTTGTTCTCTAAGAACTTTTCTCATAGCAAAAGCCATAGAACTTTCATATAATTTTTGATAATAATTAACAGTTTCTTTCATTTGATCTTTAACATGATTTAATAATTCACCTCTTTGAAGAGAATTAATAGTAACTTGTCTAATTAATTCATCAAAACATTCAGAATATAATTCTTCTCTATTATTACAAATTCCAGTTTCTCTTGCTTGTCTAATTTTCATTTGATTTTCTAAATCTTTTGATAATTTAATAACATCATTTTTATCTGCTGGTTTTGTTGATACAAATTGCATATAAATTTGACCATCTTCTGTTGATTCTTTTGGAGGTAAAATTGTATCTAAATATGATTTTAATGATATTGGATCATTCTCATCAAATTCATTTGTTGCATTTTTACGCATTTCTCTCTCATTCTTTTGAACTAAACCATATTGAACTTTCTCTCCATAACTTATTAAACTTTGTGGTTGATTACTCATTTTTTTTACTCCCCTTTTTAATTATTTTTTTTAAGTTATTTTTTTATTCGGTCAAATTAATTTGAATTATTTTTTCTTAAGATTATATTTAGTTTTAATTTTATTATTTATTTATCTAATAATAATAATAATATAATTATAATCAATTTAAATATAAAAAAAATAAACAAAATATATTTAATAAGATTATTTATTTTTTTAATTTTTGGAGAAAGTGAATTTTCTTTATTTACATTTTCATTTTTATCATAAGAAATCAAAACAAAAAAAATAATTATATGAGTTAAAATATTATTTTGTAATTTTTTTTAAAGAAATTTAATATAATGTATATATAATATTATTTATTTTAATAGTTTTATTTTGATATTTTTAAATTGATGAATTATCTGTTTTATCTTTGCTAATTAAATCATTTCCTTGATTATTAGAATTGTTTAATTTTGTTTTAAGTTTTTTCTTTTCTTCTTTATATTGAAAAGGTCTTTCTTCATAATTAATTTTTGGATTAACTCTATCAGTTGGTCTGAAAATAAGATAAATGAAAGCGATAAGAAAAATAATAAATAAAGCATATTCAAAAAGATGATTTTTATAAAAAAAGCTAAAAAATTTCATATATTTAATTTGAATATTAAATAATATAGCAACATCAGTAAAAGCAATATAATCAGGTAAACTATAAGCACAAAATTGAGTGATAGAAAAAGAACCTAATAAAATTAAAGTAATATTAAATAGAAAAGAATCCATATAAGTTCCATTTTTTTTCATAGGATGAATTGACCAACAACAAAAAAATCTAACTCCAAATTTAATATTTCCTTTAATTAAACATAATAAAAGATAAAAATTAAAAATAGCAAATAAAAAAAAAGAAATAAAGGCACAATCATGATCTTGGAAAAAAATTAATAAATTTGATAAAAAGGGATAACCAGGTTTTCCATTTTTAATATAAAAATAAGAACAAATAAATTGAATAATCCATAAAAGAGTTAAAAGTAAAGAAATAACTCCTAAAGGAATAAGTAAATAATGTAATAAAACAACAATATTATTTTTTTTTCTCATTTCTTCACCAATATTTACAATAGCAAATTCTTGTTCAGCTAATAATTTTCCAGCAATAAATTCTCTTTTTTTTCTATTATATTTTCTTTTTTCACTACTAAAAATAGTTTTTTTATTAACTTCTTTTTTTTCCATTTTATCAATTTCATCTCCTAATAATTTTAATTTTTCAATATCTCTTATTAAATCTTCTCTTCTTGCTCTTATATCTTCAGATTTTATTGATTTTGGTCTTGTACAAAAATCATTAAAAAAATCTAATGGAAGAGCACTTAAACCAATTCCTCCAAAAATTGCAAAAAGAAACCAAGAAACAAAAGAAAATAATGCAATACAAGTTATAATATAATTTACTTTAATTGATATTTTAGCTTTTGAATTTATATCACAACCTAAAGAAGCATAAGTTGCACTTAATTCTTCATTTGAGTTTATATAATTTGTAATAGCACAATTTTGATATTCTAAAGGAATACTTGCTTTTCCAATAGCAAAATGAAAAATCATAGATATTAATAAAAAGGAAATAAAAGTAACTAAAAAAGAACATAAAGAATTTTTCATTTTTTCATTAAAACTTAATTCAAAATCACTATCATAAAAAGCGGTTGTAATAGGAAAAATAATAAGAATATATATAAAACTTAAAATATAAATTAAAAGCCAAAAAGCTTTCATATTAATTCCATTCCCATCACCTCTATTATTACTAACGTCTAAAGGTAAAAGAAGAACTTGAGCCCATGCTAAAGTTAAACCTAAAATTGCAATTGTTTTCGTAAAATAACCTAACAGGGAACCTTTATCATCTGGATGACTGTAATACATTAATAAATATATGTTTCCTATTATTAATGTTACTGTTATTATTATTGTCATTATTAATGTTAACCAATCTACCATATTTGTTTAAATTTTTAATTTTATTTATTTTTTTTTTTTTGGATTTATTTTTTTTTTGTTTTAACATTTTATAGTATTTTTTTATATATATTATTTAGATTGTTTTTATGTAAGTTTTTTTTTATTTTTAGGATATAAAAGTTTAAAATATATATTTATTTAATAATCTTCTTCTTCTCCCATTTCTTCATCTTCGTTAATATTATTATTTTCTTTTTTATTTATAATATTATTATCTTCTTCTTCATCAATATCAAAGAAATCTTCATCATCTTCATCAATATTATTATCTTCACTTTTTTCACTTTCTTCATTTTCATTTTCTTTTTCTTCTTCACTATTAATTACTTGAAAACCTAATTTTTCCATTTTTTCTATTTTCATATTTTTTTTTTTAATTTCTTCCTCATCATCACTTTCATAGTAAGTTAATAACGGGCCTTTTATATTCTGTTCTAAATTATTATTTAAATTATTATCATTCTTGAAATCACCTTTTTCTTTATGTATTAAAGATAATTTTTCTTTTAATTTAAAAAAATTATCATAATATTTTGTATAATTTATAATATAATTTTTAATAACATTTAAATTTTCTATGGTTTTATTATCCATAGATAAAATAAGGAATTTATGATATTGAAAAATTTTTTTTAACCAAGTTAAAATATTTTTATTATTCAAATTATTAGATTGGAATAAATCAATAGTTTTTTCAAAAAATAATTGAATGAGAGCCCCATTCATTTGTTTAACTGTATAATCAATTAAAATATCATCATTTTGTTTAATACAAAATAAAAAAGTATCATGATCTCTATTTATAAGAGAATTATTTAAAGTTTGAATTAAAGTTATTTTTGAATTATTGTCTAATTGATTTGATGATGAAGAATCTATTATTGATTCATTTTTTAATAATATTTTTTTTGGCATTTTAAATTTTAAATCTGAAATTTTTGGATTATATGACATTTCATTTATAGACAAAACTTTTATTAAATTACTATTATTGGCTGTCTCTTTTTTGGATGCCATTAATAATAAATATTTTTATTAATTAGAATGTCATTTTTAAAAATATTGTTTATAATAAAATATAATCTTATTTAAATAATTATTATATATATTTTACATAAATACAATTATTTTTTCATTTAATATATATACATTTTTCTTTTGGTTTTCTTTTTTCAAATAAATATTAAATAAATTTTAACAAAATATTTAAAATTTTTTTCTAATTGTTAATTGGTCCAAAACATAGTTTTTTCTTTTTTGTAGAATCATCTCTACAAGAAAAAATAGTATTTTCTCCTTTTCTACTATTATATCTAACATGTTTATAAGTTTGATTGTTATTATTTTGTTTTATTTTTTTCATAGATGAAATAATTGAATCTAAATGATTGGGAGAATTAAATTTAATTTTTTTATTTAAACGATTATTATTCTTAATTTTTTTTACAATCTTATCTAATTCATTATATATAATTTTCCCTTTTTCATTATTTTTATTTCTACTTTTTTTAAAAAAATTAGTAACTGATTTATTTATGAAAGAATTATTACTTGTTACATTTCCCCCATTTATATCAATATTAATATTATTTAAATTTAATTTTTTTTTCTTTTTATTATTATTTCCTTCAACATTTAAAGTTGAATTTTGAGATGATTTTATATTTTTCAAATTATCTAAACTATTAGTAAAAGCTTTTTTCTTCTTTAAATTATTTTTCTTTTTTGGAACATTTGAACTATAGTTTATACTAAGAGGATGATAATTTTTATTTTCTTCTTTTATTCTAGTGGCTCTAATATTTCCATTTGAATTTTTTTCTGAAGATTGTTTAAAAGAATTATTTTTATAACTATTCACACTTTTATTTTTTGCTATTGTTTTATTTTTGTTTACATTTAAACAATTATTGATATAAATTGAAATCATATTTGAATTAGTATTAATATTTTTTTTTTCTTTTGAAGAAAAAGATTTAACACTATTTTTTTTGGTATGTATTATTCCTTTTTTTCTAGATTCTAAAATTATATTTGAAATATTGATATTATTTTTATTATAACTTATTTTCAAAGAATTTTTAGAATGACTTTTAATATATGATAAAGGATTTGAATTAAAAGAAGTTTTTTGAGTTATTATATTTTGATTTTTATTTGGTTTTAATTTCTTAAATTGATTTAAACTTGATTTTTCTTCATTATTTGGAGAATTATCTCTTATTCCAATAAAATATTTTTCTCTTTCAGAATTTACTTTATTTTTCTTATATATTGTAAATAATCCTAATTTTGAACTTTTTCTCTGAGAATAATTATTTTTTTCTCTTGTTTTTTCATTTATTTCTTTTTTTATAATTTTTTTATCCATTGTATTAATTATATCATTAATTCCTTCTTTTAAAGTTTTTGAGGTTAAAAAATCTTCTTCTAATAATCTTTGATTATTTAATTCACTGTTAATTGTATTTAAATTTAATGTTGACTGTGTTGGATTTTCTATTGTTCTTTTTGCTTTTTCATCAAAAATTATTATATTATTTAAATAAGTTTTTTTCTTTTTATAATCTTTTGAATTTTTTCCAAAAGTTTCTTTATAAAAATTTTCTGCTTTATTATCAAAATAATTATCAAGAATTTGATTATAATGAAAATTAGTACAAAATGGTCTACAAAAAAAAGAAAGATAACTTTTATAATACTTTGCTAATTTTGACAATTCATCAAGAGAATTTTTCAAAGGGTATTGAATTTGTATAAAATCAAGTGGATAATCATAGATTAAATAATCTTTATATGTTGATAAATAATGACTCTTTTTTTTTTTTAATAATTTATTAATTGATTGTTTTCCAATTTCTTCTTCAATATTTCCATAGTTTGAATATAAAATATCTTTGATTAATAAGTAATTGAATTTAAATTCTTTAAACATTTTTGATTATTTCAAATAAGATTAAATTTAAAATTAAAGAATAAAATATTTATAATTATTTGAAAATTAATTATAAAGCATATTAATTCTAATAATAAAACTTTTAAAATAGTTTTCTCTTCAATAATAAATTGATTTTTTAAAATCTTAATAAAAATATATAAATTTTAATTCATAACTACCAAAAAATAAACAAAGAAATCCCAAATAATATAATCAATGAAATTTTTTATGTATAATTTTCATTATTTCTCCTAATATTATCAGATTTAATATTTAACAGTTTATTTACAGAGTTTAAGGAAGTAAAAATATCTTTAGGAATAATTCCAAGCATTCTTTTAGTTTGATAAATTATATCATTTAGACTATCAACATAACTTGTCCATATTAAAAGATATAATAAAGTAAAAAAAGCAATGATAATAATACTCATTGCATAAGTTATAATTTTAATGTCATTAAAATAATTTTTAACTGAATTATCTAATTGTTCTCTTAATTTTACAGAAAGTGGAATTAATAAATATTCTATTACCATTTCCATTTCTTTCATTTCAGTTGAATTAAAAATAGTCAAAGGAGAATATTCATTGTATAATAATTTTAAATTATCATCAGTCAAATTTGCACTTGAAGTATAATTTTCAGTACCAAATAATGTTAAATTATATGTAAAATTGTTTTCTTTCCATATTTTTTCATAATTTTCTATTTGAGCTTTCATTACTCTTAATTCTTCAAATAAATTTGACATTATTAATGATAAACCAAATCGGATACTTCCATCTAAAAGTGAATAACAATTATATTTATTATTATCAGGATAAAATTCATTAAAAAAATCTATAGTATAATTACAAATATCACCATAAAATACAGAATATCTATATTCCGTATAATCATTTTTAAATGAATTCAGATATTTTGAAATTTCTTTTAAAATTTGTTCTTTAGCAATTGTATGTTGTTCAAATACAGTATTTATTATTGTTTGTACTTTTTGTTTTGAAATTAAAGTGTTAAAATCAAATAAATATTCTCTTAAACAAATATATAATAAAATTGTATTTGTTTGTAACTTTGATTCATATGAATATATCATTACAAATTCTTTTAAATTGTTGAAAAAATTAAATATAATTAATAAGATTATTAATATATATATTACAACAAAAACTTGCATTGAAAAAAATATTATATTAATTATTATTATTGTCAAAGACATTTTTTGATTGGAATTATTTTCTTCATTTGTATTTTTTTTATTTTGATTTTGTTTTTTTGTTAAATTTGCTTTTTCCACTTTTGATTTTTCACTTTCTTCATCTAATAAAAATTCATTTTCGTTTAATTTTTGAATTCTTTTAGTAAATATTTCACATTTATTTAAATAAGTTAAAATAATATCCCCTTTAATTTCAAAAAAAACTTCAAGATAAGAATTTTTAGTAGATTGAACTTCCATAAAAATATTATAAATAATATAAAAAGTAGATAAAAGAATAATTGAAGATATAGCATAAATTATTAAAAAAGTTTTTTTTTTCTTTTTAATCACATCATTAAATTCATTTATATAAGTTGTTTGAGATAATTCAATATCAGATAAAATACCATTGAAAGTATTTTGCATAAAAAAAAAAATATTAATATTTAAAGGAATAATCTCTTCATCTTTTAATTTAGAAATTGAAAATAAAGCTGTAATAGATTTTGAAACAGTTGAAATAAAAGTTAAGTTATATAAATTAACAGTATAATCAATATTAATGAAATAAGTAGGTAAAATTGTATCAAAAATAATATCATAATTTTTTTCACTTAAATCTGATGTTTTTACAGATAAATCAGTAATATATTTATTAGTAGTTAAATATAAATTTGTTAATCTTTGAGTATAATTTTGTTTATAATCTTCTTTACCCATATAAAAAATATCATATTCATCAAAAGATAATAAAATAAGTTCTCTTACAATTTTTAATCCATGAATACTTCCAGTTTGAATATCATAAGTTTGTTTTACATTAGAATATTTTCTATCTAAT
Organism: Isotricha sp. YL-2021b; assembly: GCA_023805745.1. Taxonomy (NCBI): domain Eukaryota; phylum Ciliophora; class Litostomatea; order Vestibuliferida; family Isotrichidae; genus Isotricha; species Isotricha sp. YL-2021b. The sequence continues at coordinate 4,336 of JAJJKW010002164.1, read as the reverse complement.
AATGAAAATAAATTAATAATTAAAAGTAGAAAAAGTAATCCATAAGAAATTATAATAAGAAATATAACAAAACTAATTAATTTTAATTTTATTATACAATTTGGTATTTCTGCTTGTAAAAGAGAAAGTGAAATTTGTTGAAACAAAAGTTCATTTCTATTTTCTTCTTCAATTTCATTATGAATTGTGTTTTCAATAATATTATTATTATTTAAATTTTGATTTGTTTCTTGTTCTTTTGGTAAATTAAATGTTTCTTTTTCTATTATTTGTTGAACTGCAGATTTTTTTTCAAAATGTATATCTTCAAATCTATTATTTTGAAAATTAAATATTTGAAGATTAATTTTTTGAAAAGAAATACGATAATAATCTCCATTTTCAGTTCTACTAGTTTTATCTATCTCTTTACTTTTTTTTTCTTCTTCAGAATTTGATTCACTTGAATAATCACTTGAATAATCATCTGATAATTTAGAAACATTTTCATCTGAATGTTTTGAATATTCATTATTATTATTATCATTTATTTTTTTCATTGCTTTTTCTTTTAAATAATCAAATTTTTCTTTTCCATTTATTATTAATTTATAAGAAATTTCTTTTGGAACAAATTCAATTCCTTTTTCATTAGGAATAATAGGTAAAAAATCAGAATCAATGAAAGTTGGGATTTTATTTTCATTAATTTTTTCTTTTTTATAAAAATTTTCACTATCATCAAAATTTGTACTTCTTAATTCTTTTTTATTATGAAGAAATTTAAATTTATTATTTCTTCCAGAATGACTTCTACTACTTGAATAAGAAGAAATATCATTAATTGGTTCAAATTCAAATATATAACCTTTAGTTTTTTCCTTAAAAATAATATCTTTTACAGTTAATGATAATATTTCTTTTTTTTTTTCAATTTCTTCTCCATTTTGTATCGTTCTTACCCAAGTTATTTGAGATGGATTTTGATAATTAATTTTAATAATTTCTCTTTTTATTCTTAATCTTTCTTCATAACTATGATTTTCATTTTCAACAGAAAATCTTAAATATTCTTCATGAAATTCTTTAATGAAAGAAGTTATATCACAAGAATTTATTAAATTAGAAAATTTACTTCCAAATAATTTAATACAATTTCCACTAAAATTTTGAATAATAAAAATATCATTAGTTAAAACAATAAAAGGAATATCCCCATTCATATTTTTTTCAGTTGAAGAAAAAAAAGAAGTAAATTTTAAAACTTTTAATATCCATAAACTATCTCTTGTATCAGTTTGAATAAAAGTAGCTCTAAAATTAAAAGGAATTAAATACCTAGATTTAGTAATTGCATAAACTTTTCTTTTAGTATATTCTGGCGCAGTATAATTATGAAAATCATTTTTTTGTTGTATATTAACATTAGTTTTATCTAAAAGACATTGATTATGTTCATTATGAATAATTTCAGGAATAAGAATATTAATTGAATTACCATGTAATTCATTTTGTTGATAACCTAAAAAAGAACAAATATCATTTGAAATATATAAAATATTTCCAAATTTTCCTGGATTTACATTGAAAACAACATAAAAATGCATATCATCTGAAATTAAAGAATTTATATCAAAATGTTCTTTATTAAATTCAATTTTTTCTTCATTTGGATTTAAAGTAATTGATTCTATTTCTTTATGAATTTCTGAACTTTGTTTATTATCTGACATTATTTGAATAAGAAATTCATGATATATTTCTAATAATTCTAAATCTTTTTTTTTTATTTTTCTTAATTTTAAAAATAAAGAATTTATTTCTATTATTAAGTGATTTATTTGGGAACCATATTTATTTAGTGAATGAAAATCTTGATGATTTTCTAATTGATTTTTAAATAATAAACTCCAAAATTCTACATATAATATTGAAACTTTTGATATTAAAGATTTAAAGTATTTAAATTTATTTTTAAATAAAAGATAATTTCCTACTTCAATACTTTCACTATGGAAATTAAATTCACAATTTTCTTCATATTGTTTTTTATATCTAAAAATAATAAAATCTTCTTCTAAAGTTTTATCTATTAATTTATCACAATAATCTAATTGTTGAGCTGCCCTTACTTTATTATTCATTTTTGAAATTAAAAAAAATATATAGTTCAATCTTAAAGTAACATTTTTTGGAAATTTAGATAATGCCATTAAAAATAAAGTATCAATATATTCAATTAAACAAACAACAGCTTTATTTGTATTATTTCTAAAATTTAAAAAAATTTTAAGTGGACAATGTTGTAAAGGGCAATTAATTTCAATTTTTAAAGCATAACTAATTAAAATTAATTGAGAATCTCTATTATTATATTTTTCAATTTGATTTATTAAAATTCTTATTCTTTGAAGATAATCACTTATTGTGGATAATTTAGAAGGATCAGTTAATAAATTTGATAAAGGAGAACCTGAATTTTTATAAATTACTATTATTAATAAAGGCCAACCTAAAAAAAAAACAATGAGACCAGATTCAAATTCTATAAAAGAATTACATAATTTAATAAAAAGTAAACAAGTATTACTCCAAAAAAAAATCGAATGTTTTAATATTTTTAATCTTTGTATATCATTATTATAATCTGGCAATATTTTTAAATAAAAAATTAAATGCCAAAATGAAAGAAAAAAAAGAGAAAAAAGTAAAACCCATTGATTTTCATCTTCAAAAAAAGTAAAAATTACAACGATAATTAATTTTATCCAAAAACCTGAAATATCAGTTTTATTTGTTCTTTTTCCATTTCCCATAATTTTACTATAAGAAGTCTCAAAAAAAGTACAGAGAAAACAATAACTTTCTATTAAAAAAATTATAGTTGATATTAACATTATTGTTATATGAAAATAATGAATTCCTTTCCAACATTTTACAGAAGGAGCATATTTTAATTTTTTTTCTTTACAAACGAAAATTGAAAGTAAAATTTCTAATTATTAAAATGTAAAAATTATATTTTATCTTACTTAATAAAGGAATAAATAATAAATATGTTATTAAATTACCTATTAAACAATATATTCTAATACAATATATTATATAATGTTTTTGGACATCATCATAAAACATTAAATATATATTTAAAGATAAACAAATTAGTATTAATAAAATTGAAAAATAAAAACATATAAAATACATTTTTTCATTATTAACAAAGAAATCTAAAAAACTAAAATAAGTGAAAAAAGGAGCAAAAAAATTATATAATTTATTTGGTTTTAGTAAATCATAAAACTATAATATTTATTTATTTAATATATACTTTTTCATAAAAAGAAAATGATAATAATTGAAATAATAAAATAGGAATTGAAAACATTTCATATGAATAAGATTGAACATAATGTTTTAGGCCTAAGCATTGAACATTAAATATTTTAATTTTTATGTTGCTTAAAAGTTTATCGATTTTTGAATTTTTGTAATCATCTTGAAAATTTAAATTTTCAAGTTTTGATTCAGGCATTTATTTGGAAAATTTAGTAATCAAAATAAAAATGTTTAATAAAATATTTTAATTAATTTTCATTTTTCTTTGATTATTAAAAAAACAGGAATTAACTATAGACAAAAAACTTTTAGAAGGATTATGAATAAGTATTATTCACCCGAATGTTTAAACAAATTATTCTTTAAAAATTTAAAACAATCAAAAAAATATATTATAAAATAAAAGTATTTAAAATAATCCTTATATTTAATAAAAAATTAATTATAAAGATAAATAACTTATGAAACATTTAAAATAAAAAAATTTCATAAAATTGTATATTCATAAAATAAAATAAAATAAAATATAATAATCAACAAAATAACAAAAGTAACAGGTGATATTTAAATAAGAAAAAATATTAAAAGTTGTTAATTGGTAAAAGTGGTTTGCAAAGAGAAAAACAAAAATTAATTTCAGAAATAAAAAGTCATAAATCACTTTATCTTCAAAATATAATTCATTTTGAACATTATTGAAAGATACTGAAAATGTATATTTATTAATAGAAATAAGTACAAAACAAACATAAAATGAATTATAAAAAAGAAGAGAAAAAATTAAGTGAATTAGAAGTTTAATGATATATAATTCAAATAATAAGCTCATTAAAAGATTTAAATAATCATAGAGTAATTCATCGTGATTTAAAATTAGGAAATTTATTTATTAATGAAAAAATGGAAATTAAATAAGGTAATTTTGGATTATCAACAAAATTAGAATTTAATGGAAAAAGAAAAAGAATTGTATGTGGAACTCCAAATTATATTCCTCCTGAAATTTTAGAATGTAAAACAA
>JAJJKW010000670.1:0-12110 GCA_023805745.1 Isotricha sp. YL-2021b | reverse complement strand
TTTTTTAAATATATTTATTGTTTTTATTTTCAAATTTTTTACAATCAATTATTTAAATTTTATATTAATTTATAATAGATATTATTTATATAATATAAATAAATATTGTTTTTTAAATTAAGATATAATAAAAAAATTAATAAAAGTTTTAAAAAAATATTAAAAAAAGATAAAAAAAATAAAAATTATTGAATAAATATTTTTTAATCTTTTAATATAATTTTTTGAGAATACTTTTTTAATATTTTCAATTTTACTTCATTTATTTATTTAAAATATAATTTCATAAAGGAAATTATCATTAAAATATAAATGAATTTTCATTAACCGAACTTTTTTATCATGAACATATAATTAATTTTTTGATTATATTTTAAAAAACATTTAAAAATATTGTTTAGGATATACATATATTTTAGATTATAATATAACTAATAAAATTAAACAAATTTTTCAAATACATATACCAAAAAAAAAAATATTTTTTTATCTAATTATTCAATACAGTGGGAGCTCTTTTAAATGCACTTTTTTTTTTGGTTTTTTTTTCAACTTTGTCTTTTACTATAGTAAATTTATCATTTTCATTTTCTTTATTATTTCCTTTTTGTTTTCTTTCAGATTCACTTTGATTATTATTATCTACTATAATATCACTTATTGATTTAGAAGTATTCTGAGAACAACAAGAAAATTTTTGCTATTATTTTATAAAATTTATTTACAAATAAATTTTTAAGCATATCCATATATTTATTTGGAAAAACAAAAAATATATTGAAAACAAAAATTAAAATAAAAAAATTTAAAAATAAAATAATAAAAAATAAAAAGTTTATCAATTATTATATAGTAATAATAAATTAAAAAATAAAAAAAATCAGAAAAACAAACAAAAAAAAGTAAAAAAAAAACCTAAAAAAAGAATTAAAAACCAAATATATCAATTCAAAATATATTTGTATTTTAATGTTTAGAAATATTTGTAGTAACTTTTCTAACAATTTCATCTCTATATTTTGTTAAACTAATTCGAACATCACCTCCTTCTTTAGCAATATTAACCAAAATAGGGCATAAATCAATAAGTGAAGTATCATAAGGATCTTCTCCCCAAAAAGCTCTAATATTAATACCATTTTCTTTTTGTAATCTAAAATTTTGTGGCATATTATCAACAATAATAATTTTATCAATTGGTCTTCCTAATCTATTTAAATCTTTAACAAAATCATTTTCAATAATAACCCATGTTGTCTATATAATCTATAATCAAAATATATTTTATTTTCTTCAATTGCATCAATTAATAAATCAGCATAATCTTGTGTTGCTGCGGTAAATACTATAATTTCATAATATTTTCCTAATGTTTCTAAAAATTCAAAAATTCCTGGTCTTACTCTTAAAACTCCTTCTGAATCATTATTTGGATTTACTTTAAAATGTATTATTGTTTCATCTAAATCTAAAACTAATGTATAATTCTTTAAATTTTTAGTTTTTAAATATGGAGGTGCTACTGTAAAAAAATTTGAATTTTCTTTTAATACTACTGATGCTAAGACTGATGCATTTGGATTTTCTACTCTTAATATTTTTTCTCTAAAAAATTTATTTATTTCTTCATATGTATTTTCTGATATATTTTTATATAATGATACTAAATTTCCTGCAAGTTGAGTATATGGATAATTTTTTAATATCATTTTTATATCACTTGATATACAATTTGTATTATATTTTATTTTTTCTATAAGAGATAATGGATGGATATTAAATGATACATATTCTGATTCATCTGATAATGATGTTGCTGAATTTACTAAATCTCTTAATTTATAAACCCATGTATTTCCTAAACTTTCATTTGATATTTTGCTTAATATATGTTCACATATTAATATTAAGTTCTTATGATTTAAATTTAATATTGCTTTTATCATTATGAATACTTTTGTTAATAAACTTCTATCAAATGATATATCGTAACATAACATTATTGATAATAATTCATAATTTATACTTGATTGAATTATATTTGAGTCATTTCCTTTAAATGCTTTTTCTATTCTTCCATATAAAGAGCAATTAAAAAAATAATTCCAATATTCAAAACATTCATTACTCATATATTTATTTGTGTTTAAAGCATTTATTATTTCTGATAATTTTTCTTCAAGAATCATCAAATCTTCTAAATTAATTGATAGTGAAGCTTGGGAATTTGAATTATATAAAGTATTTTGATTTATTTTATTATTAGAATTATTCATTTTATTATTTACTTTCCCAAAATCATTTTCATTATTTATAAATCTATTATTTGAATATGTTTGTATATTTTTTTTTGGTTTTGTATATTTTCCAGGACTTCTATAATATATATTTGATTTTTGTATAATCTCATTTTCTTTAAATGAACTATTTAAAATAGGAGAATTTGGAGAAGTCATTTTATTAACTGTATTATTTGTACTAGAATTTGTATTATAGTCTATAATTTGTTTATTAGAAGTATTTGAATTATTATTATTATATGAAGATATATTATTTGAATTTTTTGAATTATTTGGATTATTATTAATTGAATTATTATTTTTTTCATTATTTGTTTTTATTCCTTTTCTAGAATAAACTAAATCCTTTGAACTTCTTGTCCCTATAATTTGATTTGAAAAATTTGAAGAAATAGGTTTTTGATATGTTGATCCTTGATCAAAAGATCTATCTTGTTTTTGTGGAGTTTCTTCAAATGTTATTAATTCTTTTTCTTCTGTTTGATAATTTGGAAATGAACTTTGTTTTTTATAATCATTTGCAATTATTTGTGTTTTATAATTATCTTTTTTTTCTGAAAATATAGGAGTAAAAGCTGAAAAATTATTAATAATATTATTAATTTTATTAATATTATTATTAATATTATCTGTTAATTTATTATTTAAAATATTATTATCATTATTAATAAAAATATTATTATTACTATTATTAGTATTATAAGTAAATGTATTATTTATATTATTATTATTATTAATATTGTTGTTATTATTATTCATTATGTTATTATTCAAGATATTATTATTTATTGTATTACTTTTTATATTATTATTTTTTATTGGATTTGTATTAAAAATAGGAGTATTTGTATTATTATTTAAAGATGAAGTATTTGCTTTTGGAGTATTTAATTTTTGTGAAGTTCTATTTTTTTCTTCAGTTTTTAATTTTGCTTCTTGTTCTTTAATTTTTTCATATTGTGATTGAATTTCAGCAAATTTTTTTCTTTGATTTTCTTTTCTTCTCATTTCTTCTTCAAGTCTTTTTTGTTCTTTTAATTTAATTTCTTCTTGCTCTTTTAATTCTTCTTCTCTTTTTTTTTCTTCTTCTTTTTTTTTTCTTTCTTTTTCTATTCTAATATTTTCTAATTGTTCTAAAGCTTCTTTTTCTCTTTTTTTTCTTTCTTCATTTTTTTTTTCTTCTTCAATTTTTAATTCTTCTTCTTTTTTTTTATCTTCTTCTTCTTTTAATTTTTTTCTTCTTTCTTCTCTTTCTTTAATTCTATTAATTCTTTCTTCTTCTCTTCTTTTAGCTTCTTCAATTCTAATTTTTTCTTCTTCTTTTTCTTTTTCCTTTTGTTTTTCTTTTAACATTTCTAAGATATTTCTTAAAGCATCTTTTTTATTTGGAGATTTATTGTCTGAATTTTCATTATTATTTTCTAATTCATCTTCATTTAAATTATCTTGATTTTCAAATGATGATATTTTATTTATATTATTATTATTCATATTATTTGTTATTTTAGATTTTTTTATTGAACTTTGAAATTCTGAGTCATCATCATATTCTTCTGTTTCTTCATGAATTATTTTACTTGGTGTTGGATGGTTTAAAATTTGTTTTAATCTTGAATTTTTTTTTTCAGTTTGATAATTATTATCTTTTATATTTTCATTATTATTATTATTATTATTTATATTTTCTTCATTTATTATATTTTCTTTATTATTATCATTTATATTATCTTCATTTATATTATTATTATTATTTTCCTTTTCTTCTTCTTCTTTTTGAACTTTGGATTTTTTCATTGTCATTATTTGAATTAATTTTTGGGCTCTTAATTCATTTTCAATTTTCTCTTTTTCTTCTCTTTCTTTTTTTTCTTTTTCTTCTTTTTCTTTTTTTTCTTTTTCTTTTTCTTTATCATCATCACTTGAAGAAATTTCAATTTCTTCATCTTCTTTTTTTTTTAAATCTATTTTTTTATTTAAAGTTTTTTTATAATCGTCAAAATCAGATTCATCACTATCACTTAATAAATTAATTTTTTTTTCTGCAGAAGCTTTTTTATTCATACTTTCTTCATCAGAACTTGAATCACTAGAATATTTTAAATCTTCAAATTTATTTTTATTTTCAGTACTATTTCTTTTTTGGAAAATCATTTTTAATTTTTCAGTAAGTAAATTATTTTTATTATTATTATTTTTAATTGGACTATTATCTTTTTCATCATTATCAATACTTTCATTTTTAAAATTAAAATTTTCTTTTTCTGAAATTTCTGAACTTTCACTTTCTTTAAAATTCGATTTTTCTCGTGTTGAATCTTCATTTTTTTGATTTTTTCTTTTTGTTTCAATTAATTTTTGCATTGTTGAAATTTGTTCTACTCTAAAATTTTGTTTTGCTGGATTTAATATTTTATTATTATAATCTTCATTTTCATATTCTACATTATTTTTAAATAAAACGTTTTTTGATATTTCAAATTTTTTATCTTTTTTTATTATTTCTTTATTGTCATTATAAAGGTTTTTTTCTCTTTTATTATTGTATATTATATTGTCATTATCCTCTGTTAAATATTTATCCATTTTATAAATATTTTCAAAATTTATTTTGAATAAGAATAAATTTAAATATTTTTTTTTTTAAAATTAAATAATAAATAAAAATGTATTAATAATTTAATAATAAAAAAAATATCAAAAAATACAAAATGTCAAAACTCTTTTTTCACTTACTTCTTTTATTATTTTTTAACAAAATAGAATCAAAAGAAGATCCTTCAACATTTAGTAATTATTTCCAAATAAAACAAAAGCATATAGAAGGTCATTTTGACATAAATTTTAACACATCAATAATAACATCAAAAGTGAAAATATTTTTTGAATCTTTAATGGATGGAGAGTTAATAATATTAGATTCAAAATCATTAGAAATAAAATCAATAATAGACCCAGATACAGGATTAGAATTAGGGTACGAATTCGATACATATTTTTCAATACCATTATTAGGAACCCCATTAAAAATATATAAATCATATTCAAAAGGACAAAATATATCAATAATAATAAATTATTCAACAACAAAAGAAGGACAAGCAACTCAATGGTTAAAACCCGAAATGACATCAGGAAAAAAATATCCATTTATGTATACTCAATGTGAGAGTATATTATCAAGAGAATTAATTCCAATTCAAGATACTCCAAATGCAAAAATAACGATAGCATTAGGAATAACAGTAATTAAGCCTTTAAAAGCATTATATAGTGGAATATATTATAATAGTATAGATAATGGAAATTCAATATCATATTATTTTGAACAAAAAATACCAGTTCCATCATATTTAATAGCTTTTGCTGCAGGAAATATAGAAGAAAGAATAATATCAAATAGAGTTAAAATATATGCAGAACCAGAAATAGTAAATTTTGCAAAAGAAGAATTTTTAGAAACTGAAAAATTTATTCAATTAGGAGAAACATATACTATCCCATATGAATGGGGTGAATATAATATATTAGTTTTACCAAAATCTTTTCCTTATGGAGGTATGGAAAATCCTACTTTAACTTTTGTTACTCCTTCTCTTTTAGCAGGAGATAAATCACTTGCTAATGTTATTGCTCATGAAATTTCTCATTCTTGGTCTGGAAATTTAGTTACTATGAGTTCTTGGAAAGATTTTTGGTTAAATGAAGGTTTTACTGTTTTTCTTGAAAGAAAAATTTTTCAGTCAATTTATGATGATGATTTTAGGAAATTAAAAGCTACTTTCGGTTATAATATTATGGTTGATGATATTCAGAATTTAGGACAAAGTAAAAGTTTTTCTTCACTTAATCCTTATCTTATTGGAAGACATCCTGATGATATTTTTAGTAACGTTCCTTATGAAAAAGGATTTAATTTCCTTTATAGAATTGAAACAATTGTTAATAAATTTGCTGATCAGGATTTATTTATTTTAATTTTAAAGAAATATTTTAGTAAATTTAAATTTCAAGCTATTGAAAATATAAAATGGAAAGAACATTTATATAATTATCTTAATAACACTTTTAATCAAACTACTTATGATAAAATTATTAAAGAAATTGATTATGAATATTGGGTTAATACTCCAGGAATTCCAAAATATAAAAATGATTTTAATAATAGTTATGCTGATGATGCAAATAAATATGTTAAAGATTTTTTTAATAAAAAATATGATAAATCATTTAATAAAATTTTTAATCAATGGCATACTGATAAAAAATTATATTATTTACTTCAAATTCATTCAAATAATAATGGAGTTGATGATGAAGGATTAAAATTTTTAGGAGAAATATTAAATTTAAAAGAGGGATATAATTCAGAAATTAATAATGAATTCTTTAAAATTATGTTAGATAATAAAAAATTAACTTATATTAAAGAATTAAAAGAATTTTTAGGAAAATTTGGAAGAATGAAATTTTTAAGACCTTTATATAGAGGATGGGCAGCTATGGATAAAGAAAGTTCATATTCTTGTTTCCAAAATAATAAAGATTGGTATCATCCAATTGCTGTTAGACTTATTGAAATGGATTTTAAAAAATTAAATTAAATATATATTTTAAACATAATATGTTTTTGATTTTTATTTTATTTTAATTAAATAATAAAATAATTAATAAATGAAATTTCAAGATCTGGAAACAGATAATAAAAATTTAATATTTATTCATTTTCTTATCATAAATAATATTAATGAAAAAAAAAATTTATTTTTAAATGTTTTTGAAAAAAGATACAAAATTTAATAAAAATTTTTAAAAAAAATTAAATTTATAAATTAATGCTGTTTAGAAAATACAGTATTTATCATTTTTAAATATAATTTACGAGAATTTATTCTATTTGAAAGTATAAACATTCATTTTCTGGAAAATAAAAACATTATATAAATATTAACCAAAAAGATAAGATTGTTTAAAAATCATCATTAATAATCAAAAACTGAAAAAAAAATAATCATTTTTAAATGGAATATATCAAATCACTAATAGACGAAGAAGTTAAAAAATTTTCCTCATTTAAAAACCCAAACAACTTCGATGATTATTATTCAAAAGTTCTACCTACAAGTATAATATAATTTTAACCCTTTAATAAGCAAATATTAATTATATATTTGTTAGTCAAAATCCAATTAATGGAAGAATAACAACAAAAAAAAAATATTCATCAAAAAAAAAAAATAACGTTAAGAAGAATAAATCACAAATTAAAAGTTCTTTTTTAGAAGAAGTGAAATTTATTAAAAAAAAACATCAAAGAGATAGCGAATTTAGTACAAATTCAGAAAGTAATTTTACTTTAAAAAATGAAGTGAAATGTAAAAACAAAAAGTTAAAAAAAAAAAAAGAAATATTAGATGATAATTTTAATAAATGTCCTTCATGTGGATGGTTATTTCCAAAAGAAATGAATATTCAAAGAATTGATATTCATATTAATAAATGCCTTGATGGAAATGGAGGAAAAGATAAAATGAAATATGAAAATTATACCAAATATAATTTATTAACTTTTAAAGATTCAATTGATTATGATAAATGCCCTATTTGTAATAGATTGTTTTATAGTTTATCTGAAAAAATCAAGTTTGTTCATATTCAAGATTGTTTAAAAAAATTAGAAAAAGAATTATAATAAGAAATATTTATTTATGGGGAAATTATTCAATTTAATGATTTAAAGAAACTCAATTATGTTTATAAATAATCAATTAAGATAATATTATTGTAATTCATAAAATAATTAATTTTTTAATTAATTATGAAAAATATATATTATCTTAAAAAAACCTAAAAAAATTTTTTACAATTTTTTAAATTTAAAACAAAGAAACAAAATCAAAAAATAAAAAAAATCATAATATAAAATATAAAGAAAAATTAATTTAAATTAATATATTTATTTTAAAAAGATGAATTTATCAAAACAAACATTTGAAAGAGAACTAAAAAAAAAATTGGCAATGAAAGCATCAGGTTATACAACAGAAGAAAATGTCCTTATAAGAGCATTTAAATATTTTGATTTAGATAATTCTGGTTTATGCAATGAAAGAGAATTTATTCAAACAATTCAAAAAATTGGAATAACTGGTTTTACAGATATAAATTTATCACAAATTTTCAAAGAATATGATATTGATAAAAGTGGTCAAATTTCTTATAGAGAATTTGTAGGTACTATATTTAATAATCAATCTATTTTAAATGAAAATAGAAAAAATATAAATCAAAATAAAAAGGAAGAAATTGATGAAAAAAAAATTGAAAAAAATATAGAAAATAATCCAAATGAAAATCAAGGCAATAAAAATGGTAATGAAAATCAAAATAATAATCAAAATAATTTAAATGAAGAAAAGAAATTAAATGAAGAAGAAAATTTAAATGAAGAAAATAATAATGAAGAAGAATATATAAATGAAGAAGAAGAAGAAGAAAAAGATGAAGAAGAAAATATAAATCAAGAAGAAGAAGATCCTATATTATTAAAAATAAAAGAAAGTTTAAGAAAAAACGGTTTAAGAAGTTTAATCTCATTAGAAAGTAAATGTAGATTATTAGATCAAGATAATAGTCAAACAATAGATTATGAAAATTTTTATAAATTATCAAAAGAATATAACTTTAATTTAACAGATGATGAATCAGAACAAATTTTTCAAATGTTTGATACAGAACAAAATGGAAGAATAAATTATGATGAATTTGTAAGAGAAATAAGAGGAGAAATTTCAGAAAAAAGAGGAAAATTAATAGAAAATATATTTGAATTTTTATTTAAAAAAAATAATGGTGAAATTAAAGTAAGTGATTTAGAAAATTTATATATTCCTAAAAATGAGCCTGATGTTTTATTTGGAAAAAAAACTGAAAAAGAAGCTTTTGAAGATTTTATTAATACTTTTAATGAAAATCATATTTATTTAAATGGTGATGATAATGAAGAAGAATTTCTTCCAATTGATGAATTTATTGATTATTATGAAAGTGTCTCTTTTTTCTTTAAAAAATTTAAAGATTTTGAAAGATTAGTAACTTATGTTTGGGGATTAAAAAATGATGATGAAATTATGAAAGAAGTAGAAAAAAAAATTAATAAAAAGAAAAAAGTTGTTAAAGAAAATAAACCTATTGTAAGAGAAGAAAAAATTAATAAACCTACACAAGATATTCAAAATGATAATAATGATAATAATGATAATATTAATAAAAATAAACAAAATGAAAATGAAAATGAAAATGAACTATATGATAAAAATAATAATCAACCAATTGAAAATAATAATGAAAATAATAATAATTATCAAAATAAAAAAGAAGAAGAAGAAATTCCAAAAAAAGAAGAAAAAAAACCTGAAGAAAAAATAATATATAAAAATTTAAAAAATGAAAGTGAATCATTATTAAAATTCAGAAATTATTTAAGAAAAAGAGGAGTAACAAGTATATTAAGTTTATCAGAACAATTTAAAATATGTGATGATAATGGAAGTCATCAATTAGAAAAACCAGAATTTAAAAAAGCAATAAAACAAGCAAATTTAGATTTATCAGAATCAGAAATAAATAATCTTTTTAAAGAATTTGATATAAATAATACAGGAATAATATCATATGATGAATTTATGAAATTAATAATATCAGATTTAAATGAAAGAAGAAAAAATGTAGTTTTAGCTGCATTTAATAAAATAGATTTAGATAAAAGTGGAATAATAGAATTAAATGAAATTAAATCATTTTTTAATACAAGAAATAATCCTGAAGTTGCTTTAGGAAGAAAAACAGAAGAAGAAGTATTTACAGAATTTATTCAAACTTTTAAAACTCATCATAATATAACTTCTGGAATAAGAAATAAAAATGTTACTCTTGAAGAATTTCTTGATTATTATAAATATCTTTCAGCTTCAATTCCAAATGATGATTTATTTGTTAATATTATTATTTCTGCTTGGAAATTAAATAATTATAAAGATTTTTCTTTAAATGCAACAAAAGATAATATATATGATTTAGAAAATGAAGATTATTATCCAGATAAAAATAAAGGTAAATTTAGAAAACCTTATAAAAAAACTATTCCTTATGGTGTTGATAATGAACCTGTTAATTATTCTACTATGAATAGACCTCAAGGAAGAACAAGTGAAAAATTATCTAAAAATGAAAATCCTTTTGCAATATTTAAAAATAAAATTAAATTAAGAGGAAGTAGAGGTATTATGAGTTTAAGAAGAACTTTTTTTATTAATGATGATAATAATTCAAATAAAATTTCATTTCAAAAATTCCAGAAATATATTTATGATTATAGATTTCCAATTACTGATGACCAAATAAAAGCTGTTTTTAGTTTATTTGATAAAGATAATTCTGGAGAAATTAATTATATTACTTTAATTAAACAAATAATAGGAAATTTAAGTGATTTTAGAAAAAATTTAGTTATGAAAGTTTTTGAAAAATTAGATGTTGATAATAAAGGATTTATTGATATTGAAGATATAAGATCTAAATATAATCCAAAAAGACATCCTGATGTTTTAAATGGAAAAAAAACAGAACAAGAAATTCTTTCTGAATTTATTGATTTTTTAGATTATCATTTTGATTTATTGAATTCTAATAAAAATAATAATTATAATAAAGTTAATTTAAATGATTTTATTGATTTTTATAATTATATTTCTCTTCTTTATGATGATGATGAATTCTTTGAACATGTTATTATAAGAACTTGGGGTTTAACTGGTAATTTAAATTTTGCTAAAGGTTATAAAGGAAGTAATAGAATTGATTTTAATGCTGAAAATAATTATTGAAACTTTTTAAATAATTTTCAGAATATTTTATTTTTATTTAAAATTTTTGAAAATTAATTATTTTAATCTTATTTATTCTTATTTATTTTACATTATAAACTATATAAATTTAAAAAAAACCAATCTATTGAAAATTTTTTCTTTACCATTATCTTTTTTCATAAAGAACAATTACAGTTATAATTATAAACAGAAATTTAAAATTTATATGTTTTTTTTTTGTTATTCCAAACAATTTTCTAAATAATTTTTATATTTTGAATATTGCTCTTCTTCAATAAATAAATTAAAATCTATTAATTCTAAAAAACTAAATTCAATTAAATTAAGTTCTTTACATCTAACTCCAGCAACTTGAGCATAATAATTATTATCATAATATATATCTTCATTATATTTAATAGAGCATAATACAGCTCCAAATAAAATTCTATGAATATTATAATAAGTTAAAGTTATTCCTACAATTTCACATATTCTATCAACAAAAATTAAAGAACAAATTAGAGTTGAATATTCAATATTACTATAAGTCTGAATACGATTTAAATAATCTAATAAAGAAATTTTTGGAATTGATTTTGCACTAAAAACCATTTTACTTTGTGAAATTACTATTTGATTATAATCATTTAATTTTTTATTTTGTTCTAAAACTAAATTTAATGTCTTAGATATTGCTAATATTAAATTATTCATCTTTGATGATGAATCTGTTAAACTTTCTTTACTTGTTTCACTTATTATACTTTCACCATCAAAATCTTCCTCACTATCAAATTCATCTTCGTTTATTTTCATTTCAAATATAAATTAATTAATTAATATTTTTTTAAATGAAAAATTTTAAAAATATTGGAAATCAAAATATAATCACAAAAAAGTAAATTGAAATAATCTTGGGGATTGGGGATTGGGGATTGGGGAT
>JAJJKW010002163.1:0-12134 GCA_023805745.1 Isotricha sp. YL-2021b | reverse complement strand
TTTATCATTTTTTTTAATTCAAGTTTTCATGTTTTTCTTATTTAATCTGGTAATCAAATTATTTAAAATAAGAAATCTATGATTTTCCAAAATTAGTTTATCTCTAATTAATGTTATTCAAAAAAGACAAAATATAAAATAATAGAACATATATTAACCTCCTTTTTTTATTATCGGCATAAGTTTTTCATTTGAATCAATATAAAAACAATGAAAAAGTTTTGTAATAAGAAAACAACAAAATAAATTCATTCAATGAATAAAACTTCAAATAATATATAAATTTACAATATATTATTAAATTTGATAAAAAATCAAAAAATTATTTTTTATACAAGATTATGATTTAAGTTTATAATATTTGATGTTATTAAAATAGGAGAGAATTAAATATAATTAAATTTTTAAAATTATCTAAGACCGAATAGGATATTTTAATTAATTGAAGGTAAAAAATTTAAACTATTATTTAATGATAATTTTTAATTTTTATTTTAAAAAAATTTCTATAATTCTTATATTTAATTAATATAATGTAAATATTTCTAAATATAAAATTTCAAATTTATTTTCTTTTGTTAAAGGTTTTTCATTTCCAAAAATATAAGTTTGAAAAGAAAAACCAATTTTTAATTCTTTATCAATTTCCAAAACAGGACCAAATGAATCTAATCCAATAATAATTTCTTTTTCATTACAAAAAATCATTTTATTATAATCTTCATTTATTAATTTATATAAACAAATATTAGGAAATAAAGTAAAGACTGCAATAAATGAAGGACAATAATAATCTGTTTTTTTATAATCAAAAGGTGTAGACATTATTATACCAAATTTTTCATTATTTTTACTTTGGATTAAAACTAATGAACTTAAACAAGAATTTTCTGCAATTGAACATATTTCATAAATTTTTTCTAAATTTTTATCAAAATATTCTGTTGAAAAAATTAATTTTGCATCTTTTGAAGAATAATAACTTGGTAAAATATTCCATAATTGAAATATATCATCATCAGATAAAATTTTTGAATTTCCATCTATTACTGGAATATAGAAATTTATACTTTTTTTCATTTCAAATTTTTCTATTGTTTTTATTTGGGAATATTGATTATTATATCTATTCACATTAAATTTAAAAGCTAAATTAAAAAAAGAATTTAAATCTCTTATTTGGAAACATTTTTCTTTTATTGTTGGAATTACGAGATTTTTATCTTCAATTTCTAAAATATCATTTTTTAAAGTTTTAAAAATTGAATAAGCTATTCTAAAAAAAATTTTAACTCCTTCTCTTAAATAACACATAAAGAATTTACTTAAACATGAAAAATTAAAATATTCATAAAAAAAATTAAAAAACATATCTTGTATTAAATCTTCAATTTTAAATCCAATTTTTTCATATTTTTTTTTAATTTCATTTCCAATATTTTGTGTAATAGAATAAAAACAATCAATAAAAGCAAGAACTAATTTTTTATTATCTTCATAATTAAATCTTAATCTAAATCTTAATAAATTTGGATTTTCATTTTTATAATCTTCAATCATAATATTTTTAATATAATTAAAAGTTTCTTCTTTACTTAAAAAAATAAGAGAAAAATTAATTATATAAATTAAATTTGGACAAAATTCTATATTAGGGATTACAGAATATAAAAGCCATAATAATTCTTTTGTTGCTTGAATTCCATCTGAATTTAAAAAATTTTTATGAATACTTTCTTCAAAAGTCAAATAATTTGTTAAATAAGGAACATGATTAATATAATTTTGTGGTTCTCTGTTTTTAAAAATTGAAAAAAAACGAATTTTATAATTATCAATTATTTTATTTTTATTTTCTATAAACATTGCAATTATCATTCCTCTTATATATTTATTTGGTATACCATAACGAATATATTTTTTACTTTCATATGAATCTTTTAAATTATTTAATTCTATTAAATAATTATATTTTGATTCTGAAAAATAATATTCTAAATATTGTTGATTTTCTATAAAAAATTTTATGTTTAATAAAGATGATTTTATTTTATCTATATCTGCTAATTTTGAATGATTTATCCATGAAGAAGTTAAAAATAAATTTTCTGCTTCTGATTCAAGAATTTCTTTATTTGAACCAGAAAACCAATTCCACATATTTTTTTTTCAAATAAATTCAATATTTTATTTTTAAATAAAATTTAATATTAAAAAAAACTATTAAATAAAATTTGAGAAAAATAAATATTAAAAAAAAAAATTTATAAATAATAACCCTATTATTAATAAAAATTTAAATTAAATTTGAATATTCTTTGGAATAAATTTTCCTAAATATGTAATATCTTCAGTCATTTCATTTGTAATACTTTTATCAAAATAATACTTTTCATCCAACTCTTTTTTTTGCCCTTCTAATTCTTCATCAGTAATAGTACCTTTATGATAAAGAATTGCAATTCTTTTAAATTTATTAATAACAATATCTTTTATTTTTTCAACAATTGTTTCATATGTAATTTCTTCTTCATTATTTTCTTCTTTTCGTACATTATCATAAATATATTTTAAAAGTTCTTCAAATTTATCTTTTGCATAATATTTTAATTCATCTTTATTTTTTAAATGTTTAATTATTTCTTGAACTCTACATTTCTTATAATTAAATGATTCATTAAGTCCTTCATTTATCAATCTATCCATTTTTTCAGGAGAATAAACAGAACCTAAACTATAAATAATTAAATAATTTTGATTTAATATTTTTTTAACAGCAACTTTAACTGTATATCCAGATCCTCTTTTTGTTCTTAAATAATCAAATAAAAAATCACTTGCACAATAACTATAAATATTAACATATTTTAATATGTTTTGATCAAATTCATACATAACTAATGTTATTCCTTGTGGTTGATATTTATTTGAAGATTTTAAAGAATATAAAATACTAGTTTTTTTAGGAATTTCAACTTCATATTTTGCACTATCTCTTAAATTTATTTGAGGTAAATTAATTAATGAAGATAATAAATTTGTTGTTGAATTTGCTTGTTCATATGATATATCTCCATTAGTTATATATATTAAATAATTTTTCATATTTTTTATTTTTTGAAACATTTCTGTAAAATTTGAATATGTTAAATTTTTAACATTTTCTATTGTAAAAGAGCCAAATATAATTGTATTTACAGTTCTGAATCTTTTAAAGATAGTAGTTAATTCATTTATTAATTCTATATGTGTATCCTCCCTATTTATAGCTTTTTTTAAATAATATTTTTCTTTTAATGAATTAAATGTTTCTTCATCAATAGGTTCTTTAAAGAAATCTATAATATATTGAATAACTTTATCTAATAAATCATTATATGTTGAAAAAATAACTTCTATTGATGAATCAAATTCTTCAGAAAATGTAATTTTAGTTTCCCCTTCACTTAAAGTAGAAAATGAAAATTTATAATTGAAAGAATTTAATAACAAATAAAAAAGAGCTTTAGTTTCATTTGAATTAACATAATCTTTAAATTGACTTGAATTAAAAATTATATTAATATAACCTTTAATATAAGGTAATCCAAAAGATCTATCAATTTTCATTAAAGAAAGAATTTTTTTTGAATTTTGAATAAGATAAGGGAAATATTCAGTACTAAATTTTTTAGGATCATATTCATTATATGAACAATTATAAGGGGAATCTTCATAACAAGGTTTTTGACTTAAATTAAATTTTTGAGTTAAATCTTTATTTTCACTTCTAATTTTAAATCGATATTCATCTACTTCTGTAATTGAATTTAATTTTAGTATATATTGTTCTGGAATTGAATTTATATAATATGGAGTATTATAATTTTTTGTATATTTTATTTCATTATAATTTAAATAATCAGTATTTGGTCTATTAGGTGAATCAATTACAATAAAACTTTTATCTGAAGTTATATTATTAAAAATTTCATTTAATTTTTCAGGAGTAACAATTTCCTTTATTGGGAATTTCAATATATTTTCAGGACCATATAATACATAATTAAATATAATTTTATCTATATCATTAGGGAATTCTGCTGCTTTTTCTTCTTTATTTTTGAATTTTATATCTTCAATTGATATTAAATTATTTAATAAACTTTCTTTTTCAGTTTCACTACTTTCTTTAATTGAATTAATAGCTGCAAATACTGCTTCAATACATTTATTTATATTATTATATCCTTTATTTGTCAAATTTAAAATAATTGCCAGAAAATCATAATCATTTAAAAGAATTTCCAATTTCATTACTTTAAAATCAGAAATATAATTGTTTTTATATAAAAAGTTTTGAAGACTATTTTCTTCATTTCCATTTAAAAAGAAAGCTAATATTCTAAGAGAATTTAAAGCTGGATTTGTTATTAAAAATGATATTGTTATTTGTGGAGTTTCTCTTAATGAATTTATATAAGATATTTTACCTAATTGACCATCTAAAAATACTTTATTATATAAAAGTTTAATTTTCTCTTCAAATAATTGATTAAAATCATCACTAGGTTTATCTAATATAAAATCAAAATATTTTTGAGCATAATATCTCATTTCTTCAATTTTTTTTGCAGAATATAATACAAAAATTAAATTTTCAGGTTGAAAAATTTTTCTAAAATAATTTTTAAGATAATTAGTCAATTGTTCAGCAGAATAATTACCTAAAGTACGTGTATTTCCACAATGTCCAGAAGTAGTTTGTGCTACAGGATTATCAGGATTACAATTATCTCTAATAATATCAATTATACTATTTGCAGAAACATTTAAAGAATCATATTCTGAATTTACAGCATTAATTTCTGTTTTTATATGAGTTTGATTAAATAAAGGATACTGCATAAAATTTGAAATATAATCTAAAAGAATATCATATGTATAATTTGAACCAAAATATTGAAATACTGTTTCTTCGTCACTTGTATATGCATTTATAAATTCATTAAATTGACCAATTAAAATAAATAAATCTAATTCAGAAATATTTTTTGTTCCTCCAAAAAATATATGTTCAGCATAATGAGCAAAACCATCTATAATATCAGTATTATAACCATACTTTGTTCTAACCTCTATTCCTCCATTAAAAGTTTTTGGATCATTTATTAATAAAAATGTATATTTGCTTTTTGTTAATTGTATTATTTCATAAGTTTTTATTGTATTTAATGGTTTATGAATTTTTTCATTTGTATATAAAATTGTATATGAACCATAAGGAGCTATTGGTGTATATGATTCAAAAGTATGAAAATATTTTAAAAAATCTTCATCTTTTGTTATATATCTTTTTATATTTGGAGTTAATGTATTTTTTTTTTTTTTTATTACTTCTTCTTCACTTTCAAATGAAGAATTAATATGTGAATAGACGAATAATTTAATAATTCTTGGTTCAGAAACTAAATATTTTTTCATAAAATCTTGAACATCTTTATAAATCAAAGAATTTGAATTTTTTAAATTAGATACTTTTTTATATATATTATTTTGTTTACTTATTATTTCATTGAATCTAGAATTTAAATTAATTATTGTTGGATTTTCAATATCTAAATTTTCAAGAATTTTATTAAAATTATCACAAGGGATTTCTAAAGATCTTTTTATACTTTCATCCATATAATCATCAATTTTATTTGGAGAAATTTTTTCTCCAGAAGCCAAAATAATTAAATGTTTAAAACTATTGATTGTATTTAAAAAAGAAGAAGCAAAATTTCCAATTTCATTCTTATTTCTTAAATCACTTTCTAAAATATTTGTTAATGAACATTTTAAAAATATATTTATTTTTTTATTATCTTCTTCATTTATATTATAAAATTGATATAATCTGTAAACTATATTTTCTCTTTCAAAAGGATATAAATTTTTTGTAAGATAATATATTTCAGAATTTTCTTCTGTTAATCCTGTTTCAGATAAATAGATATTTGTTTTTAAATTATCATTTAAATATTTTAATATTGTTTTAACTTGATTTTCATTTGTATCTCCTATTATTGTAAATTTTGATTGAGATATTCTTTTGAAAAGAGATTCTAATTGATTTGAAAAATCTTTATATTCAGTATTTAACATTAATTCTTTTTCATTTTCTTCAATTTTTTTATTTGTTCCATAAGTAATTAAATTAATAATATCATTATTTAAATAATGATTTATAGATTTTGCACCGAAATTTATTTCTTTTGAATATATAAATTCATTATATTTTTTAAAATTATTAAATTCTTTGTTGTCTGGAATTTTCTTAATATTTTCAACTATTGTTTTAATAATATCTTCTATTAAATCAGAAAATGTAGTTATATCAATATTTAATCCTGTAGATGAAGTAGTAATTGAAATTTGTATTTGATTTATTTCCAAGTAATTTAATTTATCATAATAATACTCATAATTAATATATCTTGAAAATATATTCAAAATTTTTTGATCAAAAACACCAACATATCCGAAATTTAAATTTATTCTTGCTTTAACAAGAGGAAGATGATATGTTTTATCAACAATATAATATCCAATATATTTAGAAGTATCATCAGTAATTATAATTGGATTATATTGTTGTTTTCCATCATATTCATCTTTTTGACAATTTCCCCCTTCAAAACATGGGACTATTTTTTCTGTTTTTTTTGATATATATTTCTCATATAAATCAGGTATTTTAAATTCAAATCCTTCAATACTTTTTATTGTTTTTAATTGTTCTATAAATGAATTTTCCATTTTTGAAAAAATATATTGAGTTTGATAATATCTTAAATAAGCAGTTTCTTTATAAGGAAATAAAACACTATCTTTTAATATATTTTCTGATAAAGAGTTTACTATTGTAATTATATTTGAAGGTATTATTGAATTTAATATATTTTCAATTTCAGTTTCATTATATTTCATATCATATCCAAATAAAATATTACTATAATTTCCAGAATCTAAATTTTTTATATATCTTTTTGACATATAATAAGGTATTTCAACTTCTTCTATTTTATTAACAAAATTCTGTCTTAATACTAATATATAATTATCCCATAAATTTTTATTAATTTTTTTTTCTTTAATATAATTGATATAAGAATAAAAAATTAATATTACTTTTTGTAGATTATTTATTCCTTCTTGAGTTAACGTTAATTGAATTAAAAGAATATCATTTTTTCCACCAATGGATAATAATTCATGATCAAGATAAATTAAATAACCTTGTTCTTTTAAATATTTTGATAATGTTCCATCTGAAACACTTTTTAAAATATTTATTGTGAAATTTACATTTTCAATGTTTGATATTTTTGGAATTTGAATTGCAAAAACTAATGCATTTAATTTTTCTTCTACATTTATTTTAATAATTTTTCCTTCAACATCAGTAAAAATTTTTTCATTATTTAATAAATTGATTTTTTCTTCTATTTTTTGTTTAAATTCATTGTTTGCTTCTTTCTTAGAAAAATTAAAATATTTGATAACTAATTGTTCAATATCTTCAATACTTTTATCAGAATAAATCATCATTTTTAATTTACTTGGATTAAAAGTATAATTATAATATTCTTGAACGTAATTATATAATTCATCAAAATTAATTGATTTTAATGTTTCATTATTTCCAATTCCAGAATTATAAAAAGGATGTTTTTGATTAGACAAATCAGATATAATTTGAATATAAATATTATTAGATAAATTACTAGATAAAAAAAGAGAATTAATTAAATTTATTCTACTTTCAGCAAAATTTTTCTCAATATTTGGTTCATTAAAATATGAACTAACTATTTCAAAAATATTTTCAAATTCTTTTGAATTAGAAGTTACACAATAAATAGTTTTATCAAAATTATTAGAATTATCAAAAAATCCATCAACTTCTAATAATTTTTTTTCTAAAACAGTATGATCTAAAAATGTTTTACTTCCACCAACTTCAAATAATTTTTGAGCATAATTTGTAAATCCATTAATTAAATCTGTGCTTTTTCCAAATGGAATTAATATTGAAATTCCTGTTTTTTTTACATTTGGATTATTTATAATTCCAACTGTTAAATTATTATCTTTTAATTGTACTATTTTTGTTTTTGTCTTTGTATTTATTGGTTTAAATATATCAGTATCATTTATTAAAATGTTTATTCTTTCTTCAATGTTTGATTCCTTTTTTGAAGATGATAGTAAATATATTAAAAGGAAAATCAATATTATTACTAATAATATTACCAATAATAAAAATAGCCTTTTTTTCTTTTTTTCTTTAATGAATTCTAAATCATCAAAATTGGTTTTAAAGATATTCACATCATCTATATTTTTCATTTCTTCCATTTTTTCTTATTTTTTTATAAAAAATAATAAATATATTTATTAACGAGTATTTAAAAGAATTTTATTATTCATCGTTTAAAGAATTATTATAATATTTCAAGAATATTTCGCTTTAATTACTATTTATTCAATTTCAATAAATATACGAATAACATATCTTGTTAATTGAGAAAAATAAGAAATTTAAATAAAAAATTATTTTTTGAAATTTTTTTTATTAAGATTATTATATATTTAAGTAATATTAAAATTTTAAGAATAAATAAAAATGTTTTAAAAAATAAAAAAAAAATTATATCTAATCTTCTTGAATTTAAATATACTATTTTAAACAAGCTAATCAAATTCATAAAAAATTAATCAATTAAAGTATTTATATTATATTCATAATTAAAATACATACATATTAATAATATTTTTTATAAATTTCTCGGAAATATTTTACTCAATTGAGTTAATCTTGAAATAAATAATTCCTCAAGTTCTTTAGATTTTTTTGTTTCTTCTTGTAAATTTATTATTTTTTGTTTATATTCTCTTAAATTTTGATTATATGCTCTATTATCATTTTTTATTTGATTTAACAATTCTTCTTTCATTTTATCTCTTTGTAATTTTAAAACTTTAATAAAATCATCTTCACTTTTATTATATGTTTTAAATTCTAATTCTTTTTTTAATAAAGTTATTTCTTCTTTTAAACCTAAATTTATCGTATTTAATTCATCATATTCTTCTTGTTTTTTTAATAATTGATTTCTAATTAATTCAATTTTCTTTTGTTCAACTCTTTTTATTTTTTTAATAAATGTAATATTTTCTTCTTTCCATTGATTTATATATTCTTTAAAATCTGTATTATTTACAATATCTATTTGTTCTTTTATTTTTAAATTTTCTTTTTTTTGATTTTCTAATAATTCATTTAAATCAATTATTTTTTGATTTAAATTTTCATTTTCCTCTTTTAATTTATTAAATTTTTCTTCGATTATTTGTCTTATTAATAATCCATTTTCTTGTGAATTTCCGACTTTGTTTGTGACAGAAGTTTCAATATTTCTTAATCTAAAAGAATTATCATTCATTTTATTTTTCAATAAATCAATAAAACAATTGAAAAATTCTTCATTTGATTTAAAATATAATTCTTTAATTTTTTCTATACAATCATAATATTTTTCATTATCTGGAAATTTTTCTTCTAAAAATTCTTCAAAAGAATTCATTTCTTTTATTTTATTAAAACAATTATCATTATCATTATTTAAAGAATAAGAAATTGATTCATTTAAATTTAATGAAGTAGTAAAATTGTTTTTAATTAAAGAATCTTTGGTTTTAATAAGATTTTCATCTAAAAAAAATTTAATATTAGAAAATAGGGAGTTACTTTCCATATATTGTTCGGCAAATTTTCCATTAGAATTATGATATTTCAAGTTTAATATAAAAAATAATTGATTTAATTCATTGTTAAAATTTTTATATAAATTTATTTCTTTATTCATATAAGAAATTAAATCATCTTTTTTTTGGCAATTATATTCTTCATATAATTTATTAATATCAATTTTTAAATTATCTTCTTCATAAATAAAACTAGAATTTTTTTTTAAATTATCACTAATTATATTTATAGCATCTTTTATTTTCTTATTAGCTAATATACTTTCAATATTATCTTTATAATAAATTAAAATATCTTGATAATTTTGAGAATAATTATGAACATCATTAATATCATGTTTAATAACAGGAAAAAAATATCCTTTTAATGAAGAAGAAGATTTAGTTTTTAATATTGGTCTTGCAACAATTGGTGAACGATTTGTTTGTCTTCTTTTAAAAAAATTTCTAACTAAATTATCTTGAAGTGTTATTTTTTCTTGGGATTTTATTATACTTGTATTTTGTCTTTCTTGACTTCTTGCTAAAGGATTTAACATTATTAAATTTTAATATAAATACAGTTATATAATAATAGTTATAATAGAATTTTTTTTATTAAAATTTTTGTCAATGATAATTTCATTTATTTCATTATCTAATTTTATAATCATTTAAATAATATAAAAAACGACCTTTAACTCAAACAATAAAAAAAAATGAATCAAAAAAAAAAAAAATAAATAAATAAATAAAAATAAAAATAAAAAAAAATAAATAATTTCAAAAAAGCAAAATATAAAAAATACTCCTTTTAAAAAAAAAATACCAAAACCTCCAAAAAAAAAAAAAAAAAAAAAAATAAAAAAATTAAAAAACCATAAAAAAAAAAAAAAATGTTTCACACTTTAGACGACTACAAAAAGAAAGACTCTCCTTCATCAAAAGACCGTAAAACAACAGATTCTTATACAGGAGGAAAATCAAGTGGAATAGCAGTAGAGAATCCAGATGACTGGATGGAAAAAGTACGTAAAAACGAGGCAAAAGGAAAAGAAGGATTTGAAAAAACAAAAAATAAATTAACATTAAAAGTATATAAAAATGGATTTATTTTAGATGAAAGTCCATTTCGAGATATATCAAAACCAGAAAATAAGAAATTTATGGAAGAAGTAGAAAAAGGATATATTCCAAATGAATTAGTTAAAAAAGGAATAACTGATTTAGGAATTGCATTAGAAGATCATAGAAATGAAAATTATGAAGAACCAATTCCAGAAAAAAAATTTGAAGCATTTTCTGGAAAAGGACAAAGTTTAAGTCAAGTTAATACTCAAGGTTTAAAAGTTGATAAAAATGCTGTTTTTAAAGTTGATAAAAATAAACCAACTTGTAAAATTAATATTAGATTATTTAATGGAGAAACTGTTTGTGAAGAATTTAATCTTAGTAATACTGTTAGAGATATTATTAATTTTGTTCAAAGAATTAGTGGAAGTAATAATTTTTCTCTTCTTGATGGTTTTCCTCCTAAACCTATTACTCAAGTTGATAAAACTATTCAAGAATTAGGTTTGCAAGGTAGTATGCTTACTCAAAGAATTAATTAAAATATTATTTTGGTTTTGAGATTTTTTTGTTATTTTTTATTTTAGGTTTTTTTGCTTTATTGTTGTTTTTTCAATGGAAAAATTTACATTGGCATTTATTTTTTTTTTTTTTTTTTTAGATAATTTTTTTGTTTTAATTTTTGGAAAAATTTGAGATTTTTTTTTTTATTAATTATATTTTTTTTTTTTAGTATTTTTTGATATTTAATTTAATTTATTTGGTTTTTTTTTGGAATTATTTGATAAAAATTAATTTTGTTATAGGGATTTTGGTAAAAAGACTCTTTATTCTGTTTGCCCTTTTCATACCATTCTGACATGAAATCTAAAAACTTTTTATCTTCATGCAATCGTTGGTGTTGCTGTATAAGTAACATGGCACTTGGCTCCAATTCTTTGCTAAATGATGTAAGGATAAACTGTATGCAGAGTTCGTCGGATTTCTGTTGATAGAGCTTTTCCACATGGCTGTGTAACCTTGCACATGGACTGCAATGTGGGTTAGAGACTATTGTAATGCAATTCTGAGCTTGTTTGTTACCCAGGATAAGTCCTATACTCCTGTCAACAGGGTAGGCTTTTCGTTGTTCCAGCAATGCTTCGAAAACATTATCATCTGCCTTTATCCGATTATATTGTCGTTTCGTCTTTTCCAACTCTTTTGCTTTTATTCTGACGCTGACAAATAAATGAACTGACAACATAAAAGCCATGTATAAGCAACAAACGCCAATGAAACGAATCAAG
>JAJJKW010002162.1:0-12156 GCA_023805745.1 Isotricha sp. YL-2021b | reverse complement strand
CCCCTTTATTAGTCTTTATTGTATTTAAAAAATTCAAAAAAATGAATATTTTTTCAAAAGAATTAATAAAAATAATTTTTTTAAAAAAAAAAAAATTTATTTATTTATTTATTATTTTTTATTAAATATTTATTTAATATTATATTAATTTAACTTATTTTTTTTTTTTTTTTTTTTTTTTTTTTTTTTTTTTTTTTTTTTTTTCTTTTTTTTCTTTTTTTTTTTTTTTTTTTTTTTTTTTTTTTCTTTTTTTTTTTTTTTCTTTTTCTTTTTCTTATATATAAAATTATCCCTATTTTAATTTTTAAAAAATGGATGACAACAATTCATTAGAAAATTATTTATCTGAAAATGAATATGAAGATACATTTAATATTGAAAAAAAAATGCGTTTCCTTTATTCTATATTATGTATTGCAGAAAAAGTTATAAAAAACAAATTAGAATATAAAATGACTACTTCAAATTTAATTGTAAATCAATTTGAGAATGAAGAATATTTATTAGCTAATTATAAACAATCAGAAAAGATAGAAAATATAAATGAAGAATCTATTGTTTATGATTTAGCATTAATATCAACTCAAATAATATTACAAAAAAATATAGATGAAAAAAATATAGTTGAGAAACAAAAAAATATACAAAAAAATCTACAACTTCAACTAAAAGACTTTCAAAAATTTAATAATTATCCTAAAATTTTAGAAAAATGTTTAGAAAAAAAAAATGCCAGAATAGATGATATGATGATGTTTTTTGAAGATGAATTTCCTTTGACAGAATTAGAAAAAAATAAAATAAATAATTATATCAACGGCAATTTTAAAAAAGAATTAAACATAAAAATAATAGAAGAACCAAAATTAGAAGATGAAATAAGTATTGAAGAAAAAAGTGAAGAAGAATCAAATGATGATTCATCATCTGAAAGTAGTTTTTCATGTAATGAAAACGAAGAAGAAGAAGAAGAAGAAAAAAAAGAAAAAGAAAAAGAAGAAATTGATAATCAATCTGTAAATAAAATAAAAAAAAAATTTGTAAAAGATATGAAATTAGATGAAATTCAAAAATCAATAGAAAAATATGAAAATATAGAAAATGAAGATGAAAAATTAAAATTTTTTGATGAATATGAAAATTTTTTCAATGATAAAAATTTTGTCTTAACAAAAGAAGCTAAAAAAAGACTTATCCTTTTAAAGAATTTTATAGAATTAAAAATAAATGTATTATTAGAAGGTCCAACAGGAACAGCAAAAACACTTTCAGCAGAAATAATATGTGATTTATTAGAATATATTAAAAAAAAAGAAAAAGGTGAAAATTATCAAAAAAAAGAGCCAATAAAATTTAATTTAAGTTCAGAAACAACAATTCCAGATTTATTAGGAAGATATATTGGTTCAAATAATTCTTTTGCAGGAATAAAAATGCAAGATGGTCCTTTTATTGATGCTTATAAAAATGGAAAAATATTAATTTTAGATGAAATAAATCTTGCTTCAAGAGCTGTTTTAGAATGTATTGAAGCTGCTTTAGATAATGATTTTTTAAGTATTGATATACCTGGAAAACCTTTAGAAGAAAAAATACCAAAACATAAAGATTTTTGCTTAATTGCAACTCAAAATCCTAATTCTGGATTATATGTTGGAAAAAGACAAGATTTAGGAAATGAATTTCTTTCTCATTTTCAAATAATTTATTTTGATAAATTTTCAAAAGAAGAATATCAAAAAATGGCTAAAGGACTTAGTCAAAAATTTGGTTTTGAAGATTCTAAAGAACAAAATAAATTTATTGATGATTTTGTTGAATTTCATTTGGAATGGTCTAAAAATAACAATGAAGAAATTCAATGTTTTACTATAAGAGAAATTGCAGCGACTTTAAAAGCTTTATCTACAAAAAATAATAAACAATTTAAACCATATAATATTATTATGACAATATATGGAGCAAGATATAATGAAGAAAAAAGAAAAGAATTAGAAAATGTTTTAAATAAACACGAAAGCTTGAAAAAGTTAGATAAATCTGAATATGAAATTCCAAATAATTTTCCTAAATATTTTAAAAATAAATCTATTGATCAAACAATAAGATCAATTTTCTTTTCTTTAGAAAATAATAGACCTGTAATAATAACAGGTAAAGGAGGAAATGGTAAAACTCAATTAGCAAAATGGTTTAGTGAATATTGGAATAAAAAAGAACAAAATAAAAAAAATGAATATTTTTGTATTTGTACTAATTCTATTACTTGTTGGGATTTAATTGGAAGACAAAATATTATTAAAGACTTTAGGAATAAATTACAAAATCAATTATTGTTAAAAATTTAAATGTTAATACAAAAAAAAAAAAAATAAAACAATTTTTTTCAAGGAAATCTTTATTTTAAAGTTATCAATCCATTTGAAAATGAAAAAGATACATTTGTCCAAAATTTCATAAAAGAAACTAACGAATTTAAAATCACAAAAAAAAAAAGAAAAGTATGAAACAAATATTATAGTTAATTATAAAATTTTTCAACCACACAATAAAGTTTCTTATTCATTAGAAGTAATAATTGGAAATATTAATAAAAAAATAAATGTAACTTTTTCACCCAATGATAATGGACAAAAATTATTTTTTGATCAAATGGAAGAAAGTAAAAATGAAAAAGTAAAAAAAATTCTTTATTATTTTGAAGAACATAATTTAAAAAAACAATTTTTAGATGATTATGGTGAAGAAGCTTATTTAATTATAGAAAATAATGAACCTGAAATTAAAAACAGGAAAGAAAAAATTGAAGAAATTCAAGTAAATGATAATTCACTTTTGATTCAATATAATAATCTTCCAATATTAAATGAGCTTGAGAATAAAATTCCTGATATAAATTTTCCTGAAAAATTATCTTTAAATAATTATGAGAATTTTATTTCAAATTGTATTAAAATGACTGAATTTTTACCTATTTATGCAAAATCATTATTTTTAGAAAATAAAAAAGGAGATTTGAAGAAAGCAGAAATATTAGCAACAAATTTATATGAAATTTTCAACTCTTTTCCTGAAGATGTTCATTCAATTTTTTCTGATAAAATCAAAATTTTTCAAAAACAATTCATAAAAATGGTTTATATTTTTAAAGATGCAGGTGTAAAATTTAAACCATATCTTTTTCCTATAAAATTAGCAAAATTATTTTCCTCAAAAAAAATGCCTTTTGAAGATGAATTTAAGGATTTATTTGAAAATAATTCCACAAATCATAATGAAAATACAACTACTTATAGAGAGTCTACAAATAATGAAAGAAAAAAAAATTATATACAACCAACTTCTTCCACAAAAAAAATAATAAATGAAAATAAAAAAAAAGAAGAAAAAATGGAAAATATAGACAATAATATAAAAGAAAAAAAAAATGAAGATTCAATTAATACTGGTTTGGATGATGAAAAGAAAGAAAATAAAGGGGTTAAAGAAAATGATAAAAAAGACAATAATTTGGAAATTGATAATAAATTAATAAATAATAATAAAGATTTATTCAGAAAAAAAGGAATTAATAAGATTTTAGAAAAAATTAAAAGCAATAATATTTCAACAAATGAATTTGATAGTAATGATAAATTAGAATTATATATTCCTCAGGATAAAAAAGAAAATTTGCCTTTAGAATATAATAAATTTTCAATTTATACTATATATAATCAAAGTAAACTTTTATCTATCGAATTAATTGAAAAAATATCGAGATTAAAAATTAATAATGAAAATATATGTGTAAACATTTTATCAGATTGTAGTTTTTATATAAATGAAAAAAAAAAAAAATTAAACATTTATTTAATATGTGGATTAACAATTGCTTTAACTTTTTTTAAAATTCCATATTCATTAGCCATAGTTGGAGATATATGTTATATTGTAAAAACATTTGAAGATGAACATTCAATTTATTTTTTAGAAAAACTCTTAGAATGTACTTTAATTGAAAGATATACAACTAAATTATCTTTGTCAATTAAATGTGCTATTAATAATATGGGTTGTGATAGAGAAAATAGAATAATTATGATGTTTACAAATGGTTTGGATGAAAGTTTAATGTTGACAGAAAAATGGAGTAAAAATATTTTAAATAATCCTAAAATTTATTTGGGATTTATTTTCAATC
This sequence comes from Isotricha sp. YL-2021b, assembly GCA_023805745.1. Taxonomy (NCBI): domain Eukaryota; phylum Ciliophora; class Litostomatea; order Vestibuliferida; family Isotrichidae; genus Isotricha; species Isotricha sp. YL-2021b. The sequence continues at coordinate 7,973 of JAJJKW010002162.1, read as the reverse complement.
CTATGGATAATTTAGAAAAAACATATTTAAATATTATAGGAAATATGTGGGATTCTTTTGAAAAAATATATAAAGAAGAAAATTCTTATGTAAAAATAGGTACAATTTTTGATGACAAAAACATTGAAAAGGCTCATGAACAAATTATAAATGTTTTAATTGATTTAATATCAAATATCAAGATTATAGAGAATTACAATAAAGAAGACCCTAAAGAACCAATATTTAATATAAACATTAATGATTATAATATGAAAAAAAGAAAAAATAAATTAGAATTAAAACAAATATATCAATTTCCACAAAGTGATACAATTTTTGTTCAAGAAAATAATTTTAAAAATGTAAAAATAAATGAAGAAGATTTTTTTGAAAAAATAAAAAATAAACTCCATAAATTCTCAGAATGTAGTATAAAGGTTTCTCCGGAGGAGATAAAACAATTCATTGGAAATAAAACAAATGATGATGAAATATCATTATCAAATATTTTTAAACCAAATAAAGCAACTCATAAATTTTTATCATCATCAGGAATAGAAATTGATATTAATGCATTTCTTTTATTCTTAATAAATCCACTGTCAGATCCAATGATTTATTTAGAAGAAAAAGGGGATTTAATTAGAAATTACTCTGTTTCTGTTGTAATTGATACTTCTATATCTTGTTTAAATGAATTATCTCTTTTTCATACAATACAAACTATTAAAGTCCTTTTAAATGGTTTATATAATATAGATTTACCTAGTTTTGATTTAATTGTAACTGGAAAAAACAATCCCATTGTTTTATGTTCAAATTTAAGAATATCTGAAGCAATTAATATAAATCATTATAAACTTTGGAAATTATTATATATAATATTAAATTTTCCTTTACCTCAAACTGATTTAGCTTCAGCCATTTATACTGCATTTAAAATTAAAAAAGGATTAAATGATGATAAAAAAAAAATGATATTTGTTTTAACTGATGGATGTTTTAATGACTCTCAAACTGAATTAATTAAATATTATTCATCTTTTTGTAAAAGAGAAGATATAGAAGTTATAGGAATTGGAATAGGAATTTATCCAATACGGATTCAAAATTTATTTGATAAAGTAGTTTATGCAAAAAATCCTAATGATTTATTTAAAGGAATTGGATCATTTTTTGGTGGTTATATAAATAAAGAAAAAAAAATAACAATTCTTAAAACTATTAAAAAAAAAAAAATAAAATTGGAAAATGAATTAAAAAATTTCTTCTTTATTTCATTATATGAAGAATTAAAAAATCTTCCTCCAGGTCCTTTTGCTTTAGATTTTGAATTAGGTGAAAATAAAGAAGAAAATAATATTGAAGTGAATACACAATCAATTTATGTAAAAAATTTTTTAAAAGGAGAAAAAATATTAATAGTAATGCTTTGGACTAAAGATATGAGTAAAAGTGAATCTATTTATATAGATCCAAAATATCTTTTAGAAAGTTCAAATGGAAATAATAATTTATGTCTTAAAGAAGCTGCAGATTTTTATGGAGTTGAATTAAAAATAGTATTAAATTATGAAGATGCAATTAATGAAATAACTAAATCAGATACTAAAAAAAAAGGATTTTGTGATTATTATGCTGTTTGGATAATATGTGGTCCTCCTTTTGAAGTATTACCTAAACAAGAAGATGAATCAAAGAATAATCCTCATTTAATTAATCAATTTATAAATGTATTAATAAAATATTGGGAATCAAGAGGTGGTTTATTTTTCCTTACGGAAGGAGGTAGATTACATTATCAATTAGATTTATTTTTAGAAAAAGCAAAATTTAAAAATTATGGTAAAATGAAATTTAAAATAGAAGATGAACATGAAGGAGGAAATAATTTAATAGGAAATGATATTGGTTATTCAAAAGGTACATTTAATAGAAATAAAGAAATGTTTAAAAAAAAAAATAGGCCTTCAATTTGTCAAAATATTTATTGTTTATTTGAAGGAATTACTACTTCATATGTAAAAAATGATATTGAAAATATTAAACCTTTTATTCCTTTTGCAATTGATCATGATGATGGAATTACATCTTTAATTTATATTTCTGAAGATAATTATGGAGATATTATTATAGATTGTGGTTTTACTAAATTATTTGAAAATATTGAAACAAAAGGAACTTATACTTATTTCCAAAATATTATTGGATTTATGTCAAATCCAATGTTTAAAAATACTTATGGAGTTGAATATCAAATTATTACTCCAAAAACATTTGAATTTAAAATAGATAAAACAGAAAAATGGAATTTTGAACTATTAAAATCACCAAAAGAAATGAAAATTCTTTTTGCAATTGATTGTTCTGGTTCAGTTGAAGGTTCTAAATTTTATCATGAAGAATTAGATAAAATATTAAAAGAGTATTATAAAGAAGGTGATATTATTTATATATGGGATTCAAAAGATTCAAAAAATTATGAGAAAGTTAGTTTTGAAAGAATAAAAGAATTTAATGACAATCTGGAAGGATATGGAGGAACTGAATCTTTTTTAATTGCTGAAATTGCAAAAAATGAACCTGATTATAGAGAACATTTAGTTATTGTAACTGATGGTAAAGTTGATTCTAATTGTGTTGATATAACAGAAAGAATTTTAAATGATTCAGAAATAAATTTCAAATATGTTACTCTCTTTATATTTGGAGATGGAGATAATGTATCAGTTGGAGCACCATTTTGTAGAAATTGTCCAAATAGAGTTTTTGGTATCAAAGAAAATGGGGAAAAATTTTCATTAACAAATTTATTAACTAGAGATTTAAATAATTTAGCTGAAATTGAAAATATTTTATCTTATGAGGAATTTAAAAATAAATATGATGGAATAAAAAAAGCTATTCAAGCAAAAACAATTGGATGTAGTACTGATTTTGCACTTCAAAAAAAATTAAAACGATTGAGAGAACAAATTCAAATTGAAGATAAAGATTTAAAAGATTTTAATAAAAAATGGGAAGAACTATTTAAAATGGCTTCTGGTTCATTAAATACAATTTTTGATTTAAACTTAATTGCAGCACTGAATAAAGAATAAAAAAAAATCACTTCCTTAATCATTTTTAGATTAAAACTTTTTTTCATAGAGCAATTTAATAATAAAGTGTAATTATTAATTCGATAACAATTATCAAATTTTATTCAGTAATATGTTATAAATTATATTCACCTTAATTTTAATTATAATCTAATTGTTTTTGTGAAATAAATTTAGTAATATTCATTATTATTAAATGTTAGAATAAAGTTTTATTAATTTAATATTTTGTATAAAACATTTAATTAATTTTTTTTAAATTTTGATAATAAAAATATCAAATTTAAAATAATATTTTTTAATATATTATAATTATCATTTACAATAAACAACAAAATTGAGAAATTTCTTTTATAATTGATTATTAAAGGTTAATTTCATTAATTTAAGTTCATTAGTCTTTGAATCATTTTTTGAATAATTATTGACCAATCAACACATTTTTATAGATGAGTAATTTTCCACAATTTTCTTTTAAAAAAAACAAATATTTATTAAATAAATACTAATTTAAATACAATTTCATTATAACTCTAAATTTTCATTTATTTGTATACAAATTCAAACTATATATTGAGTTTTAATATTTCTATTGAATAATTTATTAATAGGAATTTAATGAGAATTGTGAAAATACTTCAAATTATATACATATATATTAGAATGAAAAGAAGAATTATTAACATAATAATAATTTGAAAATAATAATTATTATTAAAATTTTAAACCACATTATCTAAAAAAATTCAGTCCAACAGTAAATGTTTTTTGTCCAAAAAAAGTTTTTTAATTTTATTAAAAAAATATCATAAAAATATTAATATTTAAAAAACTTTTTATAGTTTTTTTTGATAACTTAAATATTTCAATTCTAAATTAATTTTTCAATATAATTAATTTTTTCTCTATAATTTAGAAAATAAGTTTATTATTATAAAATCTGGATTTTATATACCTTTTTTGATATTTAATTGATAATAAAAATGAAAATGCTTAAATAAATCTTAAGGAATTATTTTTGTATTTAACAAATATTTATTTTAAAATTTATATTTTTTCATATAAATATTTATATGCAAGAAATATAATTTCTAAATCTGGAGATGAAACATAAAATATAGTTTTTTTATTAAATTTATTATGTTATAGTTAACAATTTAAAATAATTTAAATTTGTTTAATTTATTATTCCAAATTCTCCTAAATAAAAGTTTGATTTTTTTTGGATTACACATCAAAATTTATTGAAAAAATTTATTCCATGAACAATAAAAAGTTAATTGGGATTATCAGAAAATAAATTAAATTTTTTAAATTTATCACATAGATTATTAAACTTATATCATATAATTTGATTTTATCCAATTATTTTTCAAATTAAGTTTAATGAGCGTTTTTTGAATAATTTGAGTAATGAATGAGGAATAAGCAATTCTTAAATAAAATCCTATCTTAGCACATATCCTTGTATCTTATTTATATTATTTTTTCCTTATTTTATATTTCTTAATTTTATTATCCAAAGATATAAAATAATATGGAATTTTAATTCTATATTTGTTAATTGAAAAAAATTTTTATTTAAAGTCTAATTCTTAATTAAGATTAATTTTAGACTTAAATATTAAACCTTTTTTTAAAAAAATTGACATTTGCTTGAAAATCTTAAAAAATAAAGTACGAGAATTTCAGAAATAGTCCAAAACAAATAAACTGAATTTTATAAAAATTGATCCTAGATAATTTTTGAATGTTTAAGATTAATACGAATTCCTCAAAAAACATCCTTAAAAAAAGTATTTTTTTTGTTTATTCCGTCAATTCCAATAAAATTATTTTTTATTAATTAATTTTTTAATTGTTATTATTTATGAAAAATATTTAATTATGAAAAATTTAATTGTTTTTGATTTTGATCAAACAATAATAAATTTAGATACAGATTATGAATTATTCAAATTACTCCCAGAACCTTTGTATACAGAATTCATTAATACTGATTATTATTCTGAAAATTATACATGGACAGATCATATGAATAAATTTTATAAATTATTAAAAGAAGAAGGTTATAATATCAATTCAATCAAAGAATGTTTAAATAAATTTGAATTATCTCCTAAATTTCAAGAATTATTTCATTTTTTAAAATTAAATAAAAATAAATATGAAATTTATATATTATCAAGTGCATGTGATTTTTCAATTGAATATTTATTAAATAAATTAAATATTAAAGATATATTTGATGGTATATTGTGTAATAAGGTAAAAGAAGATAAAGAAAATATGTTAATATTAAAGCAAACTGCCATTAACAAAAATTGTGAATTATGTTATCCTAATCAATGTAAATATAAATTATTTTATGATGAATTTAATCAAAAATTAAATACTTATAATAAAATAATATATGTCTGTGATGGAGGAAATGATTTTTGCATTGCAAGGAAATTAAATGAAAAGAATTATTTAATGATAAGAAAAAATTATAGATTAGACAAAATATTAAAAAAACATGGAAAAGAAATAAAATGTCAACAATATAAATGGGAAAATGGAGAAGATATAATTAATTTCTTGAAAAGTTTAAATTAAAAATAAAAAAATATTTAATATTTAAAAATTTTAATTATAATTTTTGATTATGATAAAAAATTAATTTAATTTTTTGATTTGATTCATTTATAATTCATAAAATGGAAAATTGAAAATGATTTAAACATTTAAAAACCAAATATGAAATTTTTTCAAATATATTTTTTGTACAAATAATATAAATATAAAAGGTTATAAAAAAGTTGAATAGATAAAAAGGAGGAAAACTTATTTATGACATTAAATAAATGTTATGGAAAAAATATCATAATAAAAATAAAATACTAAAAAATAATTGAGTTATAAACAAAATTATAAAATTTATTATTTAATGAAAATAATTAATTTGATTCTATTATTCACGAGAAGCTCAATAAGAAAAACTTAAAGATTAATAAATTATAATTTATATTATAGATAATATATTTTATTATAATTTATTATTTATTTATTTTTTTCTTTAAAAAGATTCACTTTTTTCCCTTTTAGATTTATGATGATGATGACGATGACGATGTTTTCTTTCTTTTTCATTTTTTTTATTTTTTCTACTTTTATAATAATCATCATATTCTTTATCTTCATCTAAATAAGATTTATATTTTTTTTCTTTATTTTTTTCTTTTTTTTCAATATCTTTTAATAACATTTTCATTTTATAAGGATTACTTTCAATTTCTTTTCTTTGTTTCATTTCTTCTTTCATAATATTAAAAAGAGGATCTTCATGTAATTTAGTAAAAGCTTCATTTTGAGGATTAGTATAACTTTCTTGAAAAATTGGTGTAAAATGTCTTTTATTAACATCATTATCATTATTTAATGGTTTTCCTAATAAAAATTCTTCAGCAGTATTAATTTTAGAAGAATTTTCTGGTCCTTGATACATAAAATCTAATCTATTTAAATGTGATGCTGGAATTAATCCATGCTCGACTTGTATTTTTTTTAATTCTTCTATTGCTTTTTCTTCTTTTATTTTTTTTGCATTTTCTATTGCTTTTCTTTCTAATTCTCTATGTTTTTGCTCTGCTATCCATACTTTTTCTATGTTTGTAAAAGAACCTGGATGCCAAATTTTCTTGTTTAAAAATGATAAACCCATTTTTTTATTTAATTTATAAATTTTTTTTTTTTTTGAAGTTTTAAATCAAAAAATAAAAATATTTTTTTTTCTTAATATATTTTTTTGGTTTAATTTAAAATTATTCAAATTGCTAATATAATTTTTTTTTAATTTAAAATTTATTTTTGAGTTAAATAAAAATATTTATCATAAGTACGATATAATTTTTTATTCATAAATAAAAAAATATAAGATTTATAATTATTTTTTGAAATTAATGTCCAATTTTATATAAATAACAATTAACCATCTTAAAGAAAAGATATTCTTCTAATTTTAACTCAACATTCTTCAAAAATAAAAATAATAATTTGACGAGAAAATATAATTCTTTATTAATTTTTTATTGTAGATAATCTTTCTAAATTTTAAATAAAAATTAACAAAATATTTTAAATTATTAATTTTATCCTTAAACTTTAATATTTTAAATCAATCTCTTATATTAAGTTTTGATATATATTTTATAAAAATATTATAAAACTCTTTAATTGAATAAATCCTAATTTGAATTAAATAATTAAATTACTTATTTTAATTCAATTTTTTAAATTTTTAATATAAAAATTGAATATTTCAAAAGCAATTTAAGTCTTAGATAAAAATTATCAATTAATAAAAATTATAAATATAAAAGAGAACACTTATATTTAATTGCATATATCATATAAAAATAAAGATTTTATTAATAATTTAAAAATTATCAAACTAAAGAGTCTAAAATCTTTAAAATAGTTAAATTGATAATTATAAAAAATAAATGTCAAAGAATGAAGAAATATCAGATGAAATAATAGGAATAGATTTAGGAACAACATTTTCATGTGTAGGAATATATAGAAATAATAAAGTAGAAATAGTTCCTAATTCACATGGTAAAAGATTAACTCCATCATATGTATATATAGATGGTAACAATAGATCAATAGGCAATGCTGCAAAAGATAAAATAGCAAGATATGCAGAAAACACAATATATGATGTAAAAAGATTAATAGGAAGAAATTATTCAGATCCTCATGTACAAAAAGATATGAAATTATGGCCATTTAAAGTAATAAAAGAAGAAGATAAAGATAAACCATTAATATCAATAGATTTAAATGGTCAACTACAAAATTTTTATCCTCAACAAATATCAGCAATGGTACTATCAGATTTAAAAA
>JAJJKW010000669.1:0-12159 GCA_023805745.1 Isotricha sp. YL-2021b | reverse complement strand
CCCCAATCCCCAATCCCCAATCCCCAATCCCCAATCCCCAATCCCCAATCCCCATGTTTATTTTTAAATATTGTATATATTTTTAATTACCAAAAAAACATAAAACTTTAATAAAATTAAATAAATTCCATTAAAATCTACTCAAATCTTTAAAAAAATAAAAAAACATATTAATCTATTTTTTATATTCAATTAAATTGTTATATTATTTTCTTTTTAATTAAATCATAAATAATTAAACATAATTTATAATTAATTTTAGAATTTGAATAATTTTCAGTTTAATTTGAAAGATTAAAAAATGCTTTTAAGTTTTCTTCTCATAAAGAAAAAGAAAAAAATTGTACAAAAATATCTTTCATAATATTAAACAATTTCATAAAAACAAATTATCTTGAGAGGTTTAATTATTATAATAGAATATGGATAATTTGAGAATTGCCTTGTTCTTCTGACTTTAAACATAATAATTAATAATTTTAAACAATTTGTTTTAAATTTTTTTTGTGTTTTCATACAAATTTAAAATTAATTTACAAAATAATATTAATATCTACAATTTATATGAAAAAAATAAATAATCTAAAAATTACTATTACCATTTGAAAATAAAAATAATATGAAAATAATTTATTGTACATTTTTAATATTTTTCATAATACCCATTAACTTAATAGTTTCTCTTTCAAGAGCATCAACTTTTTTTTTAATAATAAAATTATTTTTCCTCATAACATTATGTCTTCCAATTATTTTATAATCAACAGGTTTTTCTTCAATTTCAGCATTAATTCTAAATTCTTGATATTTTTTCATAATAAATTTAGCTCTTTTATAAAAATCAATATCATCTAATTTAAGATAATCATCTCCAAAATCCATTAAATTTGAATTTGCTCTATTAACCATATTAATTTGACCTATTGAACCCATTTTTGCAATTTTTTCACTATTTCTTTGTTTATGTAATTGATTCATATCTACTATATCTTCTAAATCTTTTTTTGTTTGTTGTATATTTTCATTCATAAATAATAATGGTTTATTTTCTTCTAAATTTTGTAACATATTTTTTGATAATCTATTTGTTTTCCTATTATACTTATTAAAATTATTTATTAATCTTTCAAAAATTTCTTTTGGATATTTTTTTTTAATATCTATTTTATTTTCTAATTCTTTTTTTTTCTGTTTATTTCTTGCTAATTTTAAATCAAATAAATCTACTTTTTCAAAGAAATTTGTCATTGTTTTTGGTCTTAAATTTTTTTTCGATTTAAAAAAATCACTTTGTGTTGTAAAATTAGAGTCAGTTTGTTTATTAGTTGAATCATTTTGTTCAGGAATACTATTAAAATCAATTTTTTGACTAGAAGTATAATTTAAAGGCTCATTACTTTCAGTTAAAGTTATAAAAAGACTTCCTTTTCTATTTCTATGTGAATTAGGAATTAAAATTGTATTTTTATTAATTTTTTTTATTGATAATGAAATGGGATTTTTTATGTATTTTTTATGCTTTTTTGGACTTGCTGTTAATTTATTTATTTTTGAAAATATACTATTTCTTTTACTTCTAAATGAAGAAAATAAGGAAAATCTTCTTGATATTTTTGATTTAAAATAACTATTTGATTCTTTATCTTTATTATTTTTATGTTCTATTAAAAATGCATTGGAATCAAATTCTCTATTAAAACCTACTAAATTCAATTTTTCAATATAAGAGGAAATTGAATCTTCGCTTTTTTTTATTTTATTCAATAAATTATTTTTTGGAAAAAGGATTCTTTTTTGAAGTTTTCTATTCGGTTTAGTTAACGATGAAAGATTCATAATTTTTTTTACAAATTATTATTTTAATTAAAAAAATATTCAATAAATTTGGAAAATTAATTTCAAAAATATTGAATGAATTTTTTAATTATAAAATTATATTTCAAATATTCCTAATGAATAAACATATTGATTTTATTAAAAATTATCATTTAAAAAATAAATCTTCAAAAGATAATAAAAGAAAATTTTTGAAAAAAATAAAAAAAGAAATTCAAGTTTTGAAATTTTGAATTTAAACTTTAAAACTATTAAATTTAAATTATCACCCTGATAAACAATGAAATATTTAAAGACTTAATTTTTGGTTTAATTTTTTTTTAAATAATTTTATTTGTTATATAGTATTTATTAAAATTTTTGTCTTATTTTTCCTAATATATATAATTTTTATCTATTAAATTGATAAAAAATTTCTTTTCATTCTTTTAAAATTTGTCCTTTATTTCAAAATAGGAATAATCAATTATCATAAGATAAATATAATTATTCTTAATATATTAAGATATCATAAAAAAATCAAATTTATTAATGATTGAATATTACTTTAGGAAAAAATATTTTATAAAATAATCAAAATTTCTAAAATATCTAAATCAATAAAATACTCAAAAATATAATATTTAGTATTATTCCAATAAAATCTAATTTTTATTATTTCAAAGAGAGAGATGAAACAAATATATCATTCAATATACTATCACACAAAAATTCATCCTTCAAAATAACATATTAATTGTTAAATTATAATTATTTTATACTTGAATATAGAAGATGATTCTTTCATCTAAATATTTAAAATAACGATATAAAAAAGAACAATCCTTTAACAATATATGAAATAATTGCATCAAAAAAGATATTTTCTTACTATTATCAAGATGAATATAAAAAAAAGAATAAAAATAATAGTTTAAATAAATAATTAAGCAATATTTAAAAACCTTAAATGCAAATATAATAAAAGAAAATTCTATAATAATTCAATTACAAAAAAAAAGGAAAAAATTTAATCAACAAAAATGGCAACTTTAATACAAAACTCTGTTTTATTCCTAAATAATTCAAAAGCCTCTTTAACTTGCTCCAACTTCATTTTATGAGTAATTAACAGATTAGTATTAATTAATTTATTTTGAATCATATTAATTAATTCATCACAATGAATAGCATCAACACCTCCAGTTTTAAAAATAAGATTTTTCCCATACATTAAAGGCAAAGGAAAAATTTGATTACTTTCATACATTCCAACCAAAGCAACAATAGCATTAGCTCTTGCAATTTTCCAAGCCATTTCAAAAGTATTTTCTCCTCCTGCATCTTCAATAACACAATCAGCTCCAATATTATTAGTAATATTTAATATTTCATTAACAATATTAACTTTATTAGGATTTAAATAATAATCAGCTAAATTATATTTTTTAGCAAAATCAAGACATTCATCTTTAATATCAATTGCAATTATTTTTGCTTTTCTCATTTTACAACATAACATAGAACAAATCCCAACAGGACCAGAACCAATAATTGCAACAATATCATTTTCTTTAACTTCACATAAATCACATCCAAAATAACCACTTGATAAAACATCTCCAACTAATAAAGTATCAATATCATTTAAATTATTTGGTATTATATTTAATGAACTATCTCCAAAAGGTATTTTAACATATTCTGCTAAAGTTCCATTTATTCTACAACCTAATTCCCATCCTCCTTTTATACAATTATTTATATATCCTTTTTTACAATAATAACATTCTCCACAAAATGTTATACAATTTATAACAACATGATCATTTACTTTTATTTTTTTTACTTTTTTACCTATTTCTTTTACTATTCCTACTCCCTCGTGTCCTAATATTATTCCTTCTTTTGCCCGAGGAACTTTTCCTTTTATTATATGTATATCACTTGTACATAAAGATGCTATTGTTATTTTTACTATTACATCCGTTTCTTCTTCAATTTTAGGAAGGGGGATTGTTGTTAGGGTGTAATCCTCTTTTTTATTGTATTTAAAGGCTTTCATTTATTTTTTGAAAATGATTATTTTTGATTTAAATTTTTTTATTTTTTTTTTTGAAGTTTTTTTTAATTTTAAATTATATTTGTTTTATTATTTTAATTAAAATATGTTACCTAAAAAATCTATTGATAAATTTGATAAAGAATTTGTTGGTTTAATGCTTGAAATTGATAAAAGAGTTGAAAGATATCCTAAAAGTCAAAAAATGAAAATTAATTCATGGGTTAGGACTTTATGTTTTCCCACAACTAATATTTCATGGAAGAAAAATAGGAATTTATATACAATTTTACTTCTTGATAATATTTTAAATAATAAATTGGAAAATCCTTTTAATAAATTTTGTACTGAAGATGGAGACTTACCAATTTTAAATCCTACAATAGTTAAATCAAAAATTTCAACTAAATTTTTAAAAGAAATAAGTTTAGAAATTTCAGATGATCAAATAGAAAATTATATAAATAATAATTTAAAGACAGATATTAATCAAGAAGAAGAAAAAAATTATAATTATTATAATAATTATATATTTTTCCCTCCATATCAAAAAAATCAAAATAAATCATATAATTTTAATAATAGTGTTGAATATCAATATAATAGACCAAAAACTCCACAAACAAATAAATTTAATATTAAAAATAAAATGTATAAAAGTCAACCAAAACAAAAAAATAGTATTTATAATAGTAAATATCAAAGTCCATATATGTCAATCAGATCAAAAAATAATTATAATTTACAAAAAAAAAGTGATATCTTACTTAATAAAAATTATTTTAATTTTAATGAAAATTTAAAAAAAGAACCAACATATTATACTTCAAATAGATTAAGAAATAATAATAATATCACTTATAGATTAATGTTAACTATTAATCAATTAACTTTAGAAAGTAAAAAAAAATCAAAAATCATTGATTCTCAACAAAGAGAAATAAATATGCTTAGATTCAAAATAAATAATTTAGAAAAAAAAATACATAAACTTATTTAATAATTTTTTTTAAAAAAAATAATATTTTATTATTAATTAATTTATTATTTATAAAAATTATTATATACCCAAAAATGGTAAGAATGAATTTTAAAAAAATAATAGAACTCAAGGAAAATGAGAGAAAAGAGTGAAACTTATCAAAAAAATGTAACAAAAAGAGGTAATGTACCAAATTCAATTTCTGTAAGTTTTAATTTTATAACAAATATTTTATAGAAAAAAGACAATAAATTTCCTGTTGGACCAATGTTACTTGGATTTTTCTTATTTATTGTAATTGGTTCTGCAATTTTCCAAATTTTAAATACAGCAACAACTCCAGGAGGAAATTCTGTTTATTAAAATATGATATAATATTTTATTATTAGTTTAATTAACTTTGTTTAAATTAATTACGATAATTTTAGTTTTTTTTTATACAATTTTTTAATTAAAAAAAAGTAAAATAAAATGAGTGATAAAATTAAAAATTAGATTAAAAAAAAGAATAATAATTTTTTTAAATTTTCAAAAAAGAAAAAAAAAATTTAAAAATGTTAGATGAATTAGGACAAACAACAGTTTTAAGTGTTCGTTATAAATTAGTTTTAATAGGTAATTATTCAGTAGGAAAAACAAGTATAATAAAAAGAATATTAGAAAATAAATTTAATGAACAATATGATTCAACAATAGGAATAGATTATTATACAAAAAATATAGTATATAGAGGATCAATATTTAAATGTCAAATATGGGATACAGCAGGTCAAGAAAGATATAAATCTTTAATTCCTGCTTATTTAAGAGGAGCTTCTTTAATTTTTATAGTATATGATATAATGAAAGAAAGTAGTTTAAATGATGTTGAAAATTGGATTAATTTTATTAAAACAAATATTCAAATAAATCAAACTAAAATTCTTTTAATTGGAAATAAAATTGATTGTGAAAGAAAAATTTCTTATGAAAAAGGAGCTGAATTTGCAAAAAATAATAATTTATATTTTTTTGAAACTTCAGCTAAAACAAATGAAGGTATTTTAGATATGTTTTATACTGGAATTTCTCTTTTAGAGTTTTTTAATGATATTAGAAATGTTAATAAAGATTTAACTGAAGAATTAATTACTGAAAATGAAGGAGATAGAAGTAAAATTGTAATTAGTAGTAAAGGAGAAATTAAAGAAATTAAAAATGAAAATAATGAACAATATAAATCTGAAATAAAAATTATTGATAATAAAGGAAATAAAAAAGAAGAAAATAAAAGAGAAAAAAAATGTAATTGTTGAATTTTATATATATTTTTAACGTTTTATAACAAACAATTATTTAATATTTTTAAAAACAAAAAATTTAATTTTTTAATGGATAATAGTAAAAGGATTTCTAATGTAAATGAGGGTTCTAATTTAAATAATAATATTGATAAAAGAAAAGAACAAAATAATAATATAAAAAAAAAAAAAGAAATAATAAAAGATAATTTAAAAGAAAAAGGTAATAAAATTGTCTATGAAAAATTTAATGAAGAAATTGAATATACTAGAAGTGATATAAATGAAGAAAGAATGGAATATGAAAATAATAAAAAAATAGATAAATATTTTTATAGAAAAATAGGTAATTGTTATTGTTTTTTTGGTGATAAAGATGGAAATCCTTTATTTATGATAGGACCGCATTGGTATATGTATATAATACTAACAATATTAATAAGTGCATTAATATTTTTTTATATTTTTACAATTTGTCCAAAAAAAAAAAATAGTTTAATATATAAATTAATAGGATTAATTATATTATGTATTTTTCAAATTTCTTTTACTATAACTTTTTTAATTAATCCAGGTTATCCTTTAAATACTTTTGAAAGAGGAATTGGTGAACCAAGAGAAAATTATAGAATGTGTACTCAATGTAAATTTTGGGTTAATGTTAAAGAAAATGTTGTACATTGTTTTGATTGTAATATTTGTGTTGAAGGATATGATCATCATTGTCCTTGGACTAGTAAATGTATTGGGAAAAAAAATATAATTTTTTTTAACATTTTTCTTTTTTCTATTTGTATTAGCTTTTTATATTTTATTATAATTTTAATTTTACAATAAAATTTGTCTTAAATTCATTATTTATTTTTTTGTATTTTTTCAAAAGAAAAAAATTTAATTAAATTTAAAATGGAATGTAAGAAAATATATATCAAAAAAAATATTAAATTAAATCCCTCAGAAATATTATCAAATAAAATAAAAATACCATCACCTCAATTAAATACTCTTGAAAAAATAAATATATTTAAAAAAAATGATATAATTTTTCCAACTCAAAAAATAAAACAAAATATAACAGAAACACCAAAACTTTTAGAAACTATAAAAATATTAAATCCAAAATTAAGAAAAAGATGTTTATCAAGTCATGGAAATAAAAAAAATAATTATATTATAGAAAGAGAAACTTCTTTAGGAAATTTAACTAAAAGAAGAATTTCTCAATGTCCTTCAACTTCAACAGTCTCAACTTCTAATTTTAATGATTCTAAATCAAATGATGAAAATGAAGATTTAATGAATGCTGAATTTATTATTTTAAATATTTTAAATAAAAATAAATATCATTTAAATTATAAAGATGATTGTTGTAAATGGTTTAAAATTTTTGTATCTGGAAAGTTATTTAATTTAAATTATGTTGATTCTCAAGATACAAAAATTTTATGTAAAAATTTAATTTCTTTAATGATGTTTGGAATGCTTGTAATTTATGTTTATTCATTTAAAAAAGATTTAAGTAATTATAATTATAGCTTACTTACTGATATAATAATTTATGTTCATAAAATGTATATATTACTATGTGAATATTATTTACAAGTTTCAGAAAAAAATGATGAAGAAATAAATAAAATTAGAAAACAATCTAAAATATTATTTACAAATATTGAAACATTGCAAATTAATGATATATTAAATCAAATGAGATATTTATGTAATTATATAACAAATACAATAAATCAAGTAATATTAAGAAATAAAACTCAAGAAATTCAAGAATTATCAGATTTATTTAAAAAAATAAAATCATTATCATTATTAGAAATATATAATCATTTTATTTCAATACCAAGATATGAAAAAAGTATGATAAAAAGTATTTCCCATTCAAATTTAAGAAATCAAACATCTTCAAAAATACCAATTCCATATTTAAAATATATTCCAAAAACAAAAATATATACTTTAATTCTTGATTTAGATGAAACATTAATTCATTTTATTCCTCAAGGAACAGGAAATAAAGGAATAATACAATTTAGACCAGGATTATTTCAATTTTTAGATAATTTATCACCTTATTTTGAATTAATTTTATGGACAGGAGCAACACAACAATATGCAGATCCAATAATAAATAATATTGAAAAATATAAAAAATATTTTAATTGTAGATTATTTAGAGAATATTCTACTTTTACTGATGGTATATATATTAAAAATTTAGATAATTTAGGAAGAGATTTATCTAAAGTTATTATTATTGATGATAAAAGTTGTTCTTTTTCTGCTCAGAAAGAAAATGGAATATTAATTAAACCTTATTTTGGAGATGAAAATCAAAATGATTATGAATTAATTGAATTAATTCCTATTTTATTAGGAATTATTAAAAATTGTTCTGAAGATGTTAGAAATGGAATTAAAAAGTATAAATATGAAATATTAAGTAAAATTTCTAAAAAAATTAAAATTCCAAATCGAACTCCAAATATTTTGATAGAAATAAATCAATAATTATATTAAATCTTTAGTGGAGTATTTATTTTAAATATTATATTATGAAAAAATAATTACCATTTTTAAATAAAAAATATTATTGAAATATAAATTAACAGTATACAAATTTTTTTTAATAAATAGAATATAATTCTTTTTTTTCTTCCATTAATTTATTATAAAATAAATTTTCTTCTTTTAATTTTTCATTATGTCTTTTTTCCCATAATATATGATTAGATAAAATTCTTGGAAAATGATTTAATTTTTTATTACTTATATTATCTTCAAAATTATTTTTCAAATTATTTTTTGAATGTGTATTACTATTACTTTTATATTTTTCAACAGATAAAATAGGCTGAGCATAATCACAAACTCCTTTCCAAAAAGTTAAAACTTGTTTCATATGAACAAATTTATCTAAAAGTTTTTTTTCTACATCTATTTCTCTTTTATGATAAGAATTTAAAATTTTTTTACTTGTATCTGAATATAATTTTTCTCTCATAAATCTTTCTAATTTAAATTTATTAAAATTTTTTTTTTTTGGAGTTTTTATATTATTTTGTTTCTCATCAATATGATTTTTTTGTATTTTAGAGGATTCATTTTCATTATTATTATTATTATTATTATTATTATTATTTATTATATTCTTCTTAACAGCTAATAGACTTAAATTATTATTATCAATATTTTTTTTTTTTAATTTTATAAATGAATCTTTTCCAGGAGAATTACTATTATTTCTTGAAGATGATAATGAAAAAATATCTGTTAAAAGAATTTTTCTGGATTTTCTTCTATGATTTTTAATTAAATTTAAATTATCAATATTGTTATGAATTTTCGAATTATTTTTACTATGAGATGGACTTGTTAAAAGAAATTCATTTTGAAAATCATTAGAATTTGGTGATTTAAATCTAGTAAATAATTCTAATTTTCTTCTGAATTTTTTATTTTTTGAAGTATTTAATATTGACATATTTGTTTTATAATTTTAAAAATAAATTGTAAAAATTTTTTTATATAAAAAATATTAATTTTTAGGAATAAAAGTTGTTTGTATTTTTATTTTCTTCATTAAATTTGCTTGTTTGTGTGAAATTTTGATTATATTTCATATTATAATTTATAGTTCTTAAACTACTTACACTTTTACTTTGATTTAATTTACCTTCATTTGTATTATTTTGCTCTTCAAATTCATCTCCAATACTATATTCACTGTTATTATTATTATTTATACTTTCACTATCGTATAAATTCAAATCAGGATGAATATTATTATTATATTTTATAATCTTAATTCTTTTAATTCTAGTAATTTTATTTTTAGTATTTAGATCCATATTATTATTGATATAATTATCATTATTGATAAAATTTACATCTCTGCTATCTTTATTATTAATAGATACATTTTTTATTTTATTAATTTTTTGTTTTCCATTAAACATACTTCTAGATATTAATTTTGCAATTGTTTCATGAGGTTTTTTTATTTTTTCTGATTCAGAAATATCAGTTGAAATAATTCCATTATTTCCAATTGTATTACTTAGATTATTTTTTTTATTATTTACTCTATAATTTATATTTATATTATAAATAATGTTATTTTTTGAATTTTTTGAAATTTTTTCTACTTCATTTTTAAAATTTTGAAACGATATAGATGGTATTGGCTTTGCATAACTTTTATTTCTAGGAGTTGGTACATTTGTATTATTTTTTTTCAGTTTTTTTATTTGTTTATTTTTAGTTGGTTTTTTATATAATTCATTTTGTTTTATTTGTTCAAATAAACTTTTAACTCTTGAAATAATTTGATTTTTTTCTTCAAATTTATTTTTTGGTGAAAATATACTTCTATAATCTTTTATTATTTTAGATATTTGTTTATTATATTCATATATTTTTTTTATATTATTTTCATTTTTTGTTATTTCTGTTTTTAAAATCTGCATTTCAACAAATAGTTTATTTTTTTCATTGTTTAATTCAATTAATTGAATTTTACTTTTATTACTTTCAAATTTTAAATTTATTATTTCAAAAGTATTTTCAATATATTCTGTTATACTTTCATAAGGAAAATCATTTGTTTTTCTAAATATATTAAGTGAAGTTAAAATTATCTTTTTTTTATTATTGAAATCATCAAAATTATTGTCAATTAGTAATTTATAGTATTGAAATGTATTATATAATAGGAGTTTTAATTCATCTTTATTTTCAATAAGATAATTTAATTTTGATTCTTCTTCTTTTTGAAATTTTAAATTAATAAAATTTAAAAATATTTCAAATTTTTTATTATTTGAATTTTCTTTAAATTTCTCATAAAAATCTTGATCAATTGATTTTAAAATCATTTTTTGTTTACATTTTAAGGGAATAGATTTATTATTTATTTCTTCAATTGAAAATTCTAATTCCTCAATTAATTGTTGTATTTTATTATATTCATTTGTTTTATTATTTAAATTTTCTTTTTGAATTAATAAAAAATTATTTTTCTCCTCTAATAGTTTTTGTTTTTCACATAACTCTGAAGGTAATTTATTTATAATTTCATGCTTTATATTTGGTGAATTACTTAAAGGAATTTTTTTTATTGTTTTCATTAGTTTTAATTGTATAAAAAATTTATAACATTTAATTTAACGATAATAAAAAAACTTTAAAAATAAATAAAAAACCAAATATTAAATAAAAATATTTGTATTTGTTTAAAAATGGAGAAAATAAAAAGCTATTTATTTATTTTTTTTAGATTCTTTTTTTTTTCTTTTTTTTTCATCAACATATTTCTTAAGAACTTTTTTATATTCTTCTAAACCTTTAAGAGCAGCTTCTTTTCTTTCTTTTTTAATAGCTTTAATAATTCTTTTTCTTCTTAATCTATCAGGAGTAATTAATCTTTGAATTTTAGCAGATTTAGTATATTTTTTATTATTTTTAGTAGTAACATCTCTTTTAGGAGCAAATTTAGTAACCATAAATCTAAGATTTTTTCTTTCTTCTTTATTTTTTTTTTTTTCATTATAAACACCAATAAGTCCAAATTGTTTTAAAATTTTAGTAGCTCTTTTAGGACCTAATCTTTTAGGAACTTCACATCCAGATTCAGTTAAACCAGGAATTGGATTAGCACCTTTTTTAATTACTTTTAAATTTAATATTTTAATATCATGTGATACAATACATCCTCTTACTAATCTTCTTTTTCTAATTCCTCTTCTATGATAATTTCTTTTAAATCTAAACATTGAACATCCTTTTGTTAATAAAATTCTTTTTTTTCCTTGTGTTAATACTCCATTTTTCATTGCAAATCCATCTTTATCAAATCCTCCTGTTATTTTAAATGTATATCCATCAAATGTTTCTGATATTGTTGTTCCATTTATTTCATCTCCTATTTTCTTATCTATTATTTCTCCTAATTTCTCATCATTTTGAAGTTCTACTAATTTATTACATCCTGTCTCAGGACATGATATGTT
>JAJJKW010002161.1:0-12180 GCA_023805745.1 Isotricha sp. YL-2021b | reverse complement strand
ATTCTATGGTAATAATTTTGAAATATCTGATATTGATTTTAAATCAATATTAACAAAAAATTTAGGATTATACTCTAAAATTATATTTAATTAAATTTATAGTGAAATCTGAAAGAGATGGAGTATTTCCAATATTATTATCTCCTAAAAAATATAATGAAGAAATAAAAATTTTATCTGAAGAATATTTTAAAAAAATTGATGTATCATTAACAAATGTTAGAATTCAAATTAAAGAAAATAGAATTACTACTATATTAGGATTAAATATTCCTATGATAAGTAATGCAATTTTTAAATTAAATAAAGCTTCTGAAGAAATAAAAATTAAATTTTTTAATTTAGAAGATGAATTTAGAAATGACTCAAGTGAAACAGATGAAGAAAAAAATAAAAAACTTGAAGAATTTGAATTAAATGAAAATAGAATGTTTGAAAATATTAAATTTGAATGTGAGAGAATTGATTTATTTAAGTTTTTTATTGAGAGACAAAATAATAATATTTTAAATAATGAAATTTTTTCATTAATTCAAGATGACTTTTACACAATATTTATTATAAATAAATTTAAAAATAGAAATATTTCTCATATTAATCAATTTTTGAATTATATAATTTCATTAAAATTTCCTCAAAATGAAGAATACATGGATTTCCTTTTCCTTAGTAAAACTATATTATGGTTAAAAAGTTATGAAGATGTTATAATAAGATTACTCATAATTTTTGATGAATTAACTCAAATTGTTCCAGATACTTTTAAATATATCAAAAATGTAATAGATACTAAAATAGTTGATTATTCAAAAGAACCAAAAAATGAAAAATATAAAAAAATTATTAATGAACCTTTTTATTCTTTATTTGAATCAATTATAAATAGTATAATAATATCAATTACTAATATTTCTGAATTAAATGAAGAAAAAACATCTCAATTTTTTGAAACTTTAAAAGC
Source organism: Isotricha sp. YL-2021b (assembly GCA_023805745.1). Classification (NCBI taxonomy): domain Eukaryota; phylum Ciliophora; class Litostomatea; order Vestibuliferida; family Isotrichidae; genus Isotricha; species Isotricha sp. YL-2021b. The sequence goes on along the minus strand of JAJJKW010002161.1, from coordinate 11,219 downwards.
TACTTTACAAACTATATTGCAAATTAGATATTCTTTATCTATTACAATTAGAGGAGTTTATATTCTTTCTCAGATAGTTAAATTTTCTGAAAGTTTAAAATTAATTAATCAAAGAACTTTTGAAAATTTAAAAAATTATATTCAATTTTTAAATAAAGAAATAGAATTATATGAGAATAATCAATTGGAAGAAGTGAATAAAGAAATAAAAAAAGAATTTGAATTTATAAAGAATATGTTTCCTAAAGATTATCCAAATATAATAAATCATATATTCTGTGATAAATATAAACAAATTCCAAAAGTTAAATTTAGAAAATATTTATTTGAAATTGTTTGTGAAGATGATTTCCTTTTAGTAAAATCAAAAAATTTATTTAGTAAATTAATAAATGATAATGAAGAATTATTTATACCGAAAAGTCCTTATGATGAAGAAGAAAATGAAGATAGTGATTCTGATAATGAAAATAATGATCAAGATATAGAAAGAGAAGATAATTTCCTTGAATTTTGTGAGGATGATAATAATGAAATCTTAAATTTAATAAATGAAAAAGATAATATAATTCTTGACCAAATATTATTATATTTATTTGAAACAAAAATAAATAAATATTTCAATAATATTGAAGAAAACAATGAAAATATTGAAGGAATAGTAAATAAATATGAAGAAAAATTAAAGTTTTTATCTTTAAAATATTTAAAAAAAAGTATTGAATTTATAGAAGTAAAAGAAGAAAAACCATTATATCATTTAGGTTTAATATATGCAATTGCTTATATTAAATGCTATTCTTATAATTATGTTGATATTATCGTTCATCATGAAGCAGAATTAGGAAGTGCAGAAAAAATTGAATCATATCTTTTTGGTCAAAAAATTCCTTTTAGAAATGTCATAAAATTATATTTTTTAAAATTACTTTTTCATTTAAATTTTAATGATTATGTAGAATTTCATCATGAAATTGGAAAAGATAAATATAAGAATTGGAATGAAATTGATGGTATTGAAAAAGAAAATAATGATGAACAAGAAAATAAAAATATTTTAGAAATTTTAAGCTTTGATTTAAATTTAATTGAAAATTATAAAAAAGTTTCTCAATATTTTCTTCAAGATAATCAAAAAGCAGAATGTATTAAACTTATAAATGATGATTTTAAAAATTTTGAATCTTTTATTGATTTATCAATTAATAGAATTTTATCTTTTTATAAAGATCCTGAGCCTGAACCAAATTTTAAAGAGAAAATACAATATCTTGAAAATATATTTAATCAATTCAATAATTCAGCAAAATTAAACAATAATTTTTCAAAAGTTTTATTAAATCAAGAACTCTATAATGAAGAAATAAAAGAGAAAATTGAATCTTTAAATTTAAATTCTTTCTTTGGAATATTAATGGCATTTAAAATATCTTTAAAATGCTTATTATTAAATGATAGTTTTTATTCTAAATTAATGGAAAAAAATTGTTCAAATTTATTAAAAGATTCTTATATACCAGGAATAGAAAATGAAAATATTTTAATTAATTCATATTACGAAATTAAAAATAATTTGGAATATTTTAATGATCCAAGTTATGGATGTTATATTTGTTCATGTAATAAATGTTATAATATTGATCCTTCTGGATTACCTATTCAAATATTTAAATGTCCTAATTGTAAAAAAGATATTGGAGGTGAAAAGCATAAATTAATTGAAAGAGAAGGTCATTATAGAATTTATTTAAATGAAGGTCAAAAATCTCAAGTTGAAAAAAGAAGTTACTACAAACCAATTAAATCTATGCTTTTAAAAGACTTTAAAAAGAATATAATTGATAAAGAAGTTTCAAAGGATACTAAAGGATTTTATCAATTAGAATATCAATTTAATGATAATGATGGGACATTTAGGAATTTACATAAATTAACTTATAGATTTTTAAATTTTATATTATATTCAGTTTTATTCTTTAATAAATCTATTAAAGAAGATGATTTTAAAAATATAGAGAAAAATAAAAGTTTTATTGATTACTTAATAAAAGATTGGGAAATAATGACAAAAGAATTAAATGAAAACCAAAATAAAATAGATATAAAAATTTATATACAATTTATTATTCCTAAATTTTTTGAATGTATCAAAAATTATGGAGATTTTTCAAATCCAGAAAAAAGAAGTGAATTTGAAAAAAAATTTAATGATATTATTATAAATTCTTTTGAAGAATTCAATAATTTTTCAATTACTTTTAAAAAGGAAAATTCCAGCTTAAATTCAATTAGTCAATTTGAAAAGATTATAAGAGAATATAAAGATTCATTAAATGATGAAATTAATTTCCCATTTTATAAATATTTTACTACACAAAGTTATCCAAATGAAAATAATTTAAAAGAAATCTTAAAAAAATATCCTGATGAAGAAAATTATCCAGTAATAAAAGCCTATTTAAAATATAAATATAATGATAAAATAAAAAAATTAGAAAATCTTCCTAAAATAAATTTATTAGAAAATCAATTAATTAAACAATTTTCATTTCATATATCTAGACCTGAAGCAAAAAGAAAAATAATAAAAAATGTTATTGATGAATATAATTTAAAAAAAGTATATGATGAATTTGAGAAAGGTTGGGACAATATTTATGAAGAAATAACTCAATATAATTGTCAACAATTTCCAAGTAAAAAAGTTAATAAAAATGATCAATTAGCTACAATTTTAAATGATGATGGAGAAATTGAATATGGAATGAGAATTGCAGGTGCTTATTATTATTTTATTGAAGCTCAAAATTTATTTATTGAAGAAATATGTCCTTATCTTAATGAAAATAGTATTTTACATTTTTTCAAAAAACAATTAGAAAATAAAATTCTTGCTCAAAATGCTACTGAAGGAGAAATTATAGATTTACAAAACTTTATTTCTAATGATTTTTATAATTTTGAAGAACTATTATATGAATATTCATTTAGAAATTGTTTTAAAGAAGATAATACTATTGATTATTTAAATTATAAAGAAATTATTTATGATTTAGATTTAATTGAACAACAATTAGGTTCAATTCTTTTAGTTGGAAAAAGAAAATTTTCAACAGAACAAAATTTTGTAGTTTATGAATTTGAAGCTTATCATGGAAGTAATTCTACTATATTAAATGATTTTATTGAAAGATATCCTCAAGTTCCATTAATACCAGAACAAAAAAGAAATTTATTAAATAATAAAGGTAATGAAAGTAAAACATTTTTATTTTCACTTCAAATGTTAATTTTCCATTTAAATAAAGAAAGATATGGAAAAGATAAAAGTAATATAAATGAAATTATTAATAATAATGATTTTCCAAAATATATTAATTTATCTGATGATTGCAAAAATTTATTCAATCAATTTCAATTTGGAGTTGAACATTTAATTGAAATTTATAATTATATTGAATTACTTAGTTATGGAGAAGCATTAGGAAATGTAGATATTCAATATAAAGAAAAAATAGAAGAAAAGGAATTAAATAATATAAATAATTATTTTACTGAAAAAGAAACAAAGAATTTAAATATTTTAATTAAAAAAAATATTTTACCAACTGTAATAAGAAAATTTATAACAAGATATTTAAGTGGAATTAGAGAAGTTCAAGAAATTAATCTTGAAGAAGATTTATTAGAATTAATTAGAAGTAGATGTGATTTATGGGATATAGATATTTTTCATGATAGTAGATTTGATGAAGAAATTAATGATATGATTGAAAAGTTTCGAGTTCAAGTAAAACATTCAGTTAATTTTTATGATATTTTAGGTGGGGATAAACAAATAATTGAAGAAAATCTTGAAGAAATTGTTCAAGCTGAAAATAAATCAGAAAAAAAAAGAAAAGATAAAAGAAAAGCTAGAAAGAAAAAAATAGATGAATAATTATAATCTTATTTTAATTTTTTTATTTTTCTTAATTAAAATAAATATATCTTTTTCTTTTGTTTCTCAAAAATATTAAATATTTTTTTCTTTTTTATATAAACTTCATTTCTTTATTTTTAATAAAAATTTTTACTTATTCATCATAATCAATTATTTATTAAAAAATAATTTTTTCACTTAAAACCATTTATTATCATTTTTCAAGGGTGATAATTTTTATGATTTTATAAAACACAAAATTATATACAAAAAGAAAAAAAAAATAACAATTCTTCCCAAAGAAAAAATAAAAGGTTTTTTTTTTCAAGTTTAAAAAATTGTTAAATAGAAAATAATTAAGAAAGAAATCTTTTAAAATTTAGAATTTTCTTAAAAAAAAGAAGAATTTTATTTTTATTTGTTGTATTTGATTCAAGATAAAAATAAAAAAATTCTATAAAAGTTAATAAATGATTTCTTTGTTGATATTAACATAATAAATAAAAATTAACCATAATTACTTCATAATTGCAGTAATATTTAACATAAAAATAAAAAGTTTAAATAATAAAAATAGATTAATCAAATAATTAATTTAAAATTTTTATTTATTAAAAAAATTTATAAAATAATAAAAATAGATTAATCAAATAATTAATTTAAAATTTTTATTTATTAAAAAAATTTATAAAATATAAATTTAAGAAATAATTTTTGAACCAGATTTTTTACAACTAATACCAACATTAACACTTTGATTTAATTTTTTGAAATTTTTAGTATCAAATTCTCCAGCAACTCCAATTTGAGAAACTTTAAAAGGTGAATTATTTTTATTAACTCTAGGTAATTTAGAAGTTCTAATTAAATTCTTTTATAAAAATTATTTATAGACAATAATTGATAATGAATATAAAGAAAATTAAAATTATTTGAATAAAAGAAGATTTGCAAATATTTAAAAAAAATATAAAAAATGTCAAGAAATTCATTAAATTTTCATTTTTTTTCTCGAATTTCTATTTTTATCTTTTTCATTTTTTTGAGTTTTTACTCTTTCATAAATAACAATATTTTAAAAAGTAAGTTAAGCTTTTGATAATAATTGTTCCAGTCTAAAAATGACTGCATAGTCTGAAAAAGTATAAGTTAATGAATAATGAAAATATTCATGAATATTTTCATAATGAAATAACTAAAAAACATAAAAAAAATATCAATATATCTTCTGATATAAAATAACATTTTTACAAATAATAAAAAATATTTATTATAAATTTTAATAATATTATCATTTTAATTAATATTAAATGTATTTATTTAGAATAAACTATTTAAATCCAAACTTTATTTTAAATTTTTTCCCTATTTATTTTATTTTCCATTTATTTTTCCTATTAATTTAAAATTCTTAAAAAAAAAATTATTTTTTTTCTTCTTTCTTTTAAAGGGTTCTTTGATGCTATTTTTAAATATATATTTCTTTATCGTGATATTATAAATTTATAATTCATATTTATTTTTTAAACAAAATCTTCCATTAAAGAATAATTTTATTTAATATATTTTTTCAATAAGAATTAATATATTTTTTAACCAACCAATTTTACAATTGATTTAAATATAAAATTTAATCTTCTTTTATTTAAAAAGAACAATAAAAAATTGAAAGGAAACTTTTAAAGATATTTATTTCAATGAAAAATCAGAAAAACATTTTATTTTTTTGAATTAATTAATGTAATTCCTTTAGAATCAAATCAAATTTAAATGAGTTCAATTATATTTATGTATGAATATTATAACCATTATTGATTAAGAGTTTTAATATTTAAATATAATGAAAATAATACAATATAATCTAAGGTTGAATATTAAATGTGAATTTGTTTTTTTTATAAAATATTTAGAAAACATATTGAAATTTTATTTTAAACTAAAAAAGTATTCAAATCTATAAATAATTAATAGTCTACAAATATTATTTATAAAAAGAAATTTAATCTCCAATCTTTAGAATTTTTTTTGGATAACATTTAAAAATATTTATAAATAAAAGAAAATACAAAGGTTTATTTAATCAAATTTTACTCTTTCAAAATAAAAAAAGAATAAAAGAATCAAAGGAAGTAAAACTGAACTAAAGAAGAGTTTAAATATTTTTTTAAGTTATAAATATTTGTGATTTGCTGGGAAAAAATTTTTTAAATCTACAAATTTTGAATCTAATTTTTTTTAATCTTTTATATTTTTAATCTATTTATATGATAATTTAAAATATTTGAAATTAAAAAAACTAAACAAAGAAAAAAATAGTTGTTATTTTTCAATTTCATATAACTAAGAAATTTTGGCTTTTTAATATTTAATATTTATTTTTACTTTAAAAATAGAATATTCAATACCTTTTAATACTTTTAAAAATAAAAAGTTATAATCATTTATTAATTTATAGTTAAATCTCATAATTATGATGAATATATATTGTTAAGAAAAATATAAAAAGTTCAATTTAATTTAGATTCTACAATAATAAAAATTACTAAAAAATTGACTTTAATTGAAAAGATTTTTTTGATTATCAAATTTTTTACAGTAATTATAGAACTCATTATCTAAAAATATTTTATAAAAAAATCCATTAAATAATTAGCTCAACAAATGAATGTAAATACCATCATCTAAATTATATTAATTATTTTTGGAATGTTTAACAATAACAAAAATTTAATAATATTAATATAACTAAAAATATAAGATTGTAAAAATAATTATATAAACTACCATCAGTATATTTTTAAATAGGACTTCTTTCTTCAAATAAATTATAAGATATTCTCTTCCATATATAATTTATTATTATCTTGATAAAAATAATCATAAGAACCATTGAAAATAGTACTTGTTGTTATATTCAATTATTTTTAATTAATAGATATGATTCGAAAATATTTAATTATATTAAGAAAAAAAGAAAATGGTTGATTTCCATTAAATAATAACTTTCATTATGTTTATCTTCATTGATTAATAAATTCATTTAACCAAAAATTCTAGTTAATTAAAGTTTTACTCCTTTTCAATATTTATTATATCTCTTTTTATCTAAATTTTATGATTGATAAATAAATTATTTTGTCTCAAACAATAATTCTGATAATAAAATATAAATTTATTTAATTATTTAAAAATGTGATTAATATGATTTTTAGTTTTATAATCTTTCATCTAAAAATTAATTATATAATACTATAAAAAAAAGTTAAAACTATGAAAAATATGTCATATGGTTGATTTCTTTAACTTCTAAATTTAAAAGAAGGTTGATTGAAATAAAATTAAATTATATTATTATTTATAATGATTAAAATATTATAAATAAATAATAAAAATAATTTAATTTTTTACTTAAATATTTTATAATATTATAAATTTTAAATTTAAATTGAAAATTCTTTATTATGTTAATTTTAATAATTATATAAATTCCTAATTATTTAAAATATCTTTTATTATGCTTTTAATAATTTTTTTAAATCAAATATTTTTGATTCAATAAATGTTTTGTAGAATAATACGATATATTAGTTAAATAATTTAATTATTATAATTCATCATTTTTTCATTATGAATCCCAAAAATAAAAGAAATTAAATAATTTATTTTCATTAACATAACTATCGATTATATTACATTCTTTAATATTTTTTTTACCTTTTTTATTGTTTAATAAATATAATCTAATTATAATTTTATTTTCAAACCAAAAATCAAAACATTTTTCTTTTTCATCGAATTTCAAAAATATAATTTTATATTCATATAATTTTCCAAAATTAATAGGAATCTTTAATATTTCATTTTCAAAATAAAAAGGGTTTATTTCATTTAAATTTTTATTTTTTTCATCAAAATAAAATAATTTATTATTATAAGGAAAACATAATAAATTTTCATAAATATTATTTTTATTTTCACAAATTTTCATACCATTAATAGTAAAAACATCAATTGAATTATTTATAATATTCATAACATAAATATAATTGAACTCATTTAAATAAATATTATAAATATAATTTGATTCTAAAGGAATTACATTAATTAATTCAAAAGAATAAAAATTTCTAATAAATATATAATGATCTGCTCCCACACTTATAATTATATTTAATTTTTCATGATAAATAATATTCCAAATCATTTTATTATTATGAGCAATGATTTCTTCTGTTTTATTTATTGAAAATTTAATATTATCAAAATTGAATTTTAAAATTATTCCTTCAATTGTTCCTCCTAAAAATAAATTATCATTTATTTTACATAAACAGCTTATTAAATTATTTACATTGACAGAAGTAATTTTATCATCATATATAAATTCAATTATTCCATCAATATAATTAGAGTTTATTATTATACTTGAATCATTATATTCTATTAAAGAATTTTGAGTTATATAAGAATAAGAATTATTTATATTGTATTTATTTATTAATTTAAAATTGTTTTTCTCATAAACTAAAATACAATGATTATTATTTAAAATTATAATTTTATTTTTTGAATATTTTAAAATTAATATATCTATTTTTTCGTCAAAATTATTTAATTTATAAGAATAAAAATATGAATACTTTTCATTGTTATTAAGACTACTTTCTATAATATCTACTAAATTATTTATTTCTTTTTCTTCACTATTAAAATTTGTCTTTTTAATTTTATTTTTAAATAAAATAGCAGGACATTGTCCAAAAGATTGAATAAAAGTTAATTCATTATTTAAATTATTATCTTTAATTTCTCCTTTTGAATATTTAATTTTAAAAATATTTTCATATGATTGCCAATTATATATATTAATTGATTTTTTTAATTTTAATTCATTATATTGTTTATATCCAAAAATATTATTAATCCAATTTCTTATTGAATTTTTTAATTCATTTGATTCAAAATTAATTCTTTCAATATAAATAAAATGTGAAGAATTAAAACAATTTTTAGGTAAAATAACATTATGAACAAAAATATTTTTTGATGGTTTTCTACCAAAATAATTTAAATTAATATTATAAAAGATTTCATCAAAATAAAAAATTTCAGGAATTAATTCTCTATTATCATTATATTTTTCTAAAATAATTTTAACATCAGTAAAAGAATAAAACATTCTATCAGGATTATCAAAATTTTTTCCTTGAAAATTTATATGAGATTCAGTAATAGGAGATAATCTAATTAAATAAAAATAAATAAAAGCACTTGTTGAATAATGAATTTGATGATGAGAAATAAATTCTTCAATTTCGGCTTTTGATTCATATTTTTCTAATAAAATTTCTATTTTTTCTAAATTTTGAGCTGAAATTGGATATTTAAAATTTCTTAATTCGTTATTTTTTTCATTTAATGAATCATATGAATTAAATATCCATGGAAATATAGGATATTGATCTAAATCATTATATGAACGAGATGAATATTTATTTAATAAATTTATAAAATCAAAATTAGATATTTCATTATTCTCCCATTTATTTAATAAATTTAAAGATTTAAAATATTCTACTGAGTTTTGAATTATATTTAGATTATATTTATTATTATTATTTAATATTTCTTGAAAATTTAATAATTGTTCTTTATTTAAAAAATTTAATAAATAACTTTTGTTATCTTTTGTAAATATTTCACATGCTTGCCACATATATAAAAATCTTCTTGTTATTATTTCCAGAATAAATTTATATGGAATTATTATATATTTTTCTTTATCTATATATTGTTCACTTGAAAACATGTTTTTTGGTGTCCTTGGTTTTATTTTTATTTCTTTTTCAGATTGAATTATCAGAAAATCATTAAATAATATTATTGAACAAAATATACTTCCTTCTGGAGTTATCAATTCACAATATATTTTTGCACTTGATTCATTATAATTTATAATTATTTTTTCTTTTGATTTTTTTTCTTCTTTAAATTGTTTTGCATAAGAATGAGAAATTTCAAACGTTTTTTTATTATAAAAATTTCTATCTAATTTTAAAAATGGTTTAATATAATTTTTTGTAATATAATTTTTTATTTTTTTGGCTCATGAAATCTTTTTATCAATAAACTATTATTTGTTTTCTCATTAAATATATTTTCTAATTTATCTAAACTTTTATTAAGGAAATATTCATTAATATTCATTAAAGAAAATAATCTTTTTAATAAAAAAGATTTAGTTTTATGAACTGATAATAAACCATAATTATTAATATCTTCATACCATAATTCAATGTTAGAATTGTTATAATTTTTATTAATTAATGAATTTTTTTCTTTATCTTCTTTAAATTGTGAAATAAAAGTTTCATTTAATAAAAAATTCCTTTTATTTTCTTTTTTATCACTGACTATTTTTTCCTTTTCTTTCATTGAATTTAATTTTAAAAATTCAATAGAAATATCTCTGTTTGAGATTATCATTTCAATTATTTTTTCTTGAAATTTTCCATATTCAAAATCACCTCCTATTAATTGATTTTTTTTTATTTTCATTTTATTACTATTTATTTCTTTAATTAGATCTGATATCATTTTTTCGAAAAAAAACTTAAAATCTTTATTTTTTAAACAAGATATATCAATTGATAATAATTTATTTAAAATTTTAAAAGAAAGAAAAAAAGTATTTTTAGTTACTTCTCCCTCTCTTTGAAACATTTTTTCTATTTGAATAATTTTTTTCATTTTATCACAATTTTTTTTGAAATCTAAAATTGAGAAAATACAAATATTATCTTCATAAAAAATTTTTTTAATAATATCATATTTTTCATTACCTTTGTCAAAATTCATATAATAATTAATTATAGTGTCTAATATTTTTTCTAAAATTGATTTATTATCTTGAAATATTTCTCTTATATACAAGATATTATTATCAATATTTTCATTTAAAAAATAAAGAAATTGATTTATTATTATTTCATTATATTTTTTAATTGAATTTAAAGAAATATAGTCTAAAATATCAATATAAAGATAAATCATATTTTTAACATTTAAATAAAAATTTATTAATAAAGACTTATCAATTGATTTTATTGAATTTAATTTTATTTTTTCTGAAATACATTTAATTAAAGAATTTATATAGGATTCTAAAAGAAAAATTTCTTTTTCATTTTTCAAATTAAACATAATTTTATATAAATTTATGATTAATTGAAAATAAAAAGGTCTTCTAAATAAATAAATACTTTTATCTATTATATCACATAATTCTTCATTTTTC
>JAJJKW010000668.1:0-12218 GCA_023805745.1 Isotricha sp. YL-2021b | reverse complement strand
AATCCCCAATCCCCAATCCCCATATAAAGTTTATTATTATTAATAATTTTAATATTATAATTTTAGTTTTCGGTTCATTCAGAACAAATTTTATTTTTTAAATTTTTAAAATTAAGGGTTATATTCAAAACATAAAAGTTTTTGTCAATTTTGAATATTTTTTTTGAATAAATAGGATAAAAGTATTCAATTTCTTCAAATTCATCTTCATTTTTACTTATATTAAAGAAAATTTTTCATTATAAAAAATATTTTTTCTTAATTTAAATTAAATTCTATTATATTTTAATTTGGAAAATTACTCTTTTGTCTATATAAAGAAATATCGTTAAAATATTTTTTATTTAAAAAATAAAAATTATAGAGTTTTATTTTTGTTTGATTGTTTATTTTTCCAATTGAAATTAAATAAATATTTTAAAAAAATAAGAAAATAAATATTTTCAATATTTTATATATGTTTATATTTCCCAAACTCTAATTAATTGATCTGCAGAACCTGATATAATATATCTATCTTTTAATTGAGCAAAACAATAAATTTGATCATTATGAGCTTTTTCAATTTCTCCTATTTTTGTTAAATCATTTATACTAAAAAAACGAATATTAAAAAAATTTTCATTATTTTTAGCACCAGCAATTAAGAAAATGTCTTTTTCTTCAATTAAATAAATACTTAAACAAGTAAAGTTATTTTTAATTGTATCAATAATATTTTTTTTAGAAATTGATATTATTATTAAAATATTTTTATCATTTCCTCCACAAATTATTCTATCTTCATCAATTCTTTTTAATGCTTCTCTACTTTCACAAATAGCATTTTTTATTAAAATAATTTCATTATAATTATTTAAATCCCAAAATTTTGTTCCTTCAACTCCAGAAGAAATAAATATATTTTTATCTTCTAATAAAATAATTGAATGTACAAAATTTAAATTGAATCTTTGTGTTTTAAATTCATATTTTTCTCCTTTTTTGTGCCATATTTTAATTTTTTTATCAGTTGAACAAGTAATTAACTCTTCATTAATTGAAAAAATTACTTTAAACATTATATTATTAAATGAATCTTTTTCATGACAATTTTCAATGAAAGAAGTTAATTCAAATATATGTTTAACTTTATTTTTATTTTTTTTCCAAAATTTAATCGATTTATCTGATGAATTACTTATAAAATTATTCTCATCTTTTGTTAAAACACATAAAACTTTTTTTTTATGAGCATTTATTAATTGAATTAAATTGAAATTAATATCCAAAATTTTAATTGTACCATCATTAAAACCAACAATTATATTTCCACAAGAAAATGTTGAAAAAGCTCTTATTCCTGAACTTTGTCCTGCTGTTAATTTTTTAGAATATGTATTTTCCTTTTTTTGAATTTTACTTTTAATAAAATTATAAGATATTAAATTTTCTGTATTTTCAAATTCAATTTTTGAATTTTTTTCTATAAAATTTAAACAATCAATAAAATATTTTTTAAAATTGCTTTTTTTATTATTTTCATATGTTGATGGATTATAAGTCATTTTTTCTATTTGAGTATACAAACATTGAATATTATTTTTTATTAAATTAGTATCATTTAAATTTTGTTCAATTGTTTGAAATAATGATTTCATTTTTTGCCTTTCTTCACTTGTAAAACCAATATTTAAAAAAGAAATATTTTCATGACCTGAATGATAGTCATTAAGACATTTTTCACATATATTTTCTTTACAAATTTTACAATAAAAACTTATATTTTCATTATGAGTTTCACAAATTAAATTAAATTGGGGAAATTTTATTTCTGAATCATTTAGAAATTCATGTTCAAAAAATTCTTCCCAAGACATTCTATCTTCTATATTTACTGTTAACATTTTGTTTAATAAATCATCTAATAAATCATTATTTGTTGTTTGTAATTTGTTATTATTATTATTGATTGTATTCAATATTTCTTGTTTTGTTTTTCCTATAAATGGATATTCTTTAAAAAATAAATAATATATAATAATTCCTAAATTCCAAATATCACTTTTACTTGATATTGTTTGATCATCTAAAATTTCTGGAGAATTTGTATAAAAAAATTTATCTAAATTTTCTTCTAAAAAGTCATTAAAATAATTTATAGTAATGGAGATTTTATTCAAATCTTTTAAATCGATAAAAAAATTTGACAAATTCAAATTTTTAAATATTAAATTCTTTTCCTTTATTTGAATTAATTTATCTTTAATTTGAAAAAGAATTTTTTGTATTTCTTTTATTGAAAGTGCAGAATTTCTTTTGTTTAAATAATTTTCTAAACTTATTGTATATAAATCAAAAATAATATAAAAATAATCATTTTTTTCTTTTATTTCAGGTACAGTATAAGAAGAAAATTCCCAAAGTTTCTCAATTTCTTTTTGTGAAATAGTTTTTTTATTTAATGAAAAATATTTTGATTTATTAATACTTTCAATAAGAACATTGATGCCAGAATTTTTCTTTTTTGCTTTATATATATTTATAAATTCACTTGAAAAAATTTTTTGTATTTTTTTATAAGTTACCCAAATTTCTGTATTATTCTCCACTTTTTTATTAATAATTTTTATTTTATTTAATTTTATTTTATTATTTTTATTTTTCTGTTTTTTCGTTCTTACAGATTTTTTTATTTTTATTATTTCTAAAATTATTATTTTAAAAATTTCATATCATTATAACTTTTATTTAAAATTGAAAAATTCATTAAAATGATAAAAATAATTATAAAACAAATGATAATGAAGAAAAATTTCCTATAAAAGAAATTCAAAAAAATAAATTTTTATGATTTGCCAAAACTGAAAAAAAATTATCAAATTATTTCAGGTTAAAAGTTAATGGGAAGTATTTTAGACAAAGAAAAAATAAACTTAATAGAAATCATTATAAATTTAAAAATATTCTTTTAAACAAAAGAAGAAAAAAATTTAATTACCCTATTTGTGATTTTCTTTCTAAAATTAAAACTTTTGGATTTCATATTAATTTAATTTTTTTTAAAAGGTTAAAAATGAGAAAATTATTAATTTTGAAATAAAAGTTCTTATCAAAATATCATTAAAGAAGGAAATAATAATATTAATGATATAAAAGTTTAAAAAATAGAAGATGTAAAACTGAGTAATTTTAAGGACTTTTTTCTGTAATTATTAGCATAAAAATTTTATCACAAATAAACAGTTCTTCCCAATTTTGGAAAAATTAAATAAAATATAAAAAGAATAAACTGGTCTGTTCCCTTTTTGTAAAATTTTTTTCTCCTATTTCATTAACATTATCATATAAATTATCTATTTTAAAAAAATGATTTCAATATTAAAATTATAAGAGATTTTACTTTTTTCATCAAAAATTTTCTGAATAAATAAATTAAAATGAATTAAATTATTATTAAATGTTTTAGAATTTTTAAATTTTTTAATTGTTCTTGAATTATGGAGATTACAAATAAAAAAATATCTAGAAGAAATTTATAAATTAAATAATTAAAATGAATAAAATATAGAACAAAATGAAAATTTTAAAATCTCTAAATAATAATTATTAATTAAACATTAAAAATAAAACTATCATAAAATAAATTTTAAAAAATATTTTCAAAAAATTAATATTTAAATAAAATATTTTTATTTCAAGATTTACTTTTAAATTTTTTCTAACAATTAATTCACAATTTTTGTTTTATTTTAAATTTCATTTTTACTTCCATATATATCTTCTTTTGTAATAGTAATTACTTTATCATTTAATTAAATAAATATTGAATATATTAATTAAATAAAATTTTATAATAATAAATTAAATAAAAAAAAAAAGATTTTAAGTTAGTTAGTTAATTTAAATAGGGTAAGCAAGTTCAGATTTTATATTAATTATATAAATTTTTTATATTAATTAAATAATATTTTTATTTATTAAATAAAAAAAAGATTGCGACAGCCGGGATTCGAACCCGGGTCACTTGCTTGGAAGGCAAATATCCTAACCACTAGACTACTGTCGCTATATAAATTTAAAATAAATAATTTATAAAAAACATTCTAAAAATCTCTAAAAAGATGAAAATAAAAAAAAATATAAATAAAAAACCCTAAAAAAAATAAATATAAAATTTTTTAAAAACAAAATAAAACCAAAAAAAAAAAAATGGATCAAGACTAGTAAAAATTAAAAAATAATATATAATTTATAGTGATCAATTATTTAAAATTTTACTTTTAGGAGATGCAGGAGTAGGAAAATCAAGTATAATATTACGTTATACACAAAATGAATTTAATGCATCATTAGTAAGTTCAATAGGAGTTGATTTTAAATCAAAAGATATAATTGTAAAAAAGCAAAAAATAAAAATTCAGATATGGGATACAGCAGGTCATGAAAGATTTAGAACAATAACTACATCATATTATAGAGGAGCTCATGCTATTGTTATTGTTTATGATGTAACTGATAGAAATAGTTTTGAACATATTGAAAAATGGTTAGGAGAAATAAATAAATTTGCAAAAGAAAATGTTTTAATATTTTTAGTTGGAAATAAAATTGATTTAACTGAAAAAAGAGTTATTTCAACAGAAGAAGGAGAAAGAATTGCTAATCAATTTAAAATTAGTTATTTTGAAACTTCTGCAAAAAATTCTACTAATATTGAAAAATTATTTGTTGAAAGTACTATTACTTATTTAGAAAAATATAATTTTGCAAAAGATAAAGAATTTCAAGGTGTTAGTTTAAATACAAAAACAATGAAAACTAATAAGAAAGAAGATTGTTGTTAGAGATAATATTTATTTATATAAAATTATATTTAAATAAATAATAATTTTTTTAAATTTTTAATTAAAACAAAAAATAATATAATCTCCACAAATTTAAATAAATATTTTTAAAGTAAAATAAAAATTCAAAAAATCTCATTATAAAAAAAAAGAAAAAAACATTTTTTAATTAAATTGTTAAAAACTTAAAAAAAAATTTAACTTATTTATCAACATCCATTTTACTTTTTTCTTCTTTAACTTCTTTTTTAATTTTTTCAACTTTTTCTCTGAGAATTTCTTTATCAATTAAAACAGCTTTTCCATTAGTATCATTAGAAATAACACCAACATCATATTCAGTTTCTTTTTCTCCTTCAAAACTTTTAATAATAATTTTAAGAGCTTGATCTAAACCATCTTTAACATTTAAATTTCTAATTTTAAAATTATCTTTTTCAACTTCAGCTTTAACAAATTGTCTTCCTTTACCATGAGCACAAGAAAAATATTCAAAAAAATTACCTGAATTTTCAAGCATAAAAAGATGATATTTTCCATCTTTATCAAAAGAAGAAATTAAAACACAACAACCAAAAGGTCTTACAGACCAATGACAAGTATGAGCATGAACATAAATAGATAATCTTTCTGTTAAAATTTGTCCAGAAATATCAATTCCATAATTTTTTAAATAAGATGATGCTTCTAATTTTGCTCTTGATATTATATTTCTTCCATCAGGAATTAAACCACAAATTGCCATTTGTATATTATTTGTTATTGGATATATTGTTGGATTTGTTCCATATACTATTGCTTTTGATTGACGGATTTTTTCACTTAATAATATCACTCCATCTGAAAATATTACTCCCATACATGTTGAACCTGCTTCTACGGCTTTTTCTGCATATTCTAATTGGTATATACGACCTTCTTGAGATAATGTTGTACAAATTTTATAAAAACAGATTTAAATTTTTTTTATATATTTATTTTTTTTTTTAATTTTTTTTTTTTTAATTTTTTTTTTTTTTTTTAATTTTTTTTTTTTTTTTTTTTTTTGGAGACTATTTTTTTTTTTTAAATAATCTTTTTATTATTTTGAGGGGTTTTTTTAATTTAATATTTTTTTTTTTTATTTTATGGGTTCATGCCAAAATAGTAATATTGTTGAAGCTAATTTTTCAAAAGAAGAAATTGATGATTTTAAAGAAAAAAGAAAAAAATTTAAAGATATGGAAGAATGGGAAGGAGAAAGATATTCTGGAATAGGAATTAAAAGATTAAAAGGATATAAATGTGATTTACCAATAGATAAATTATTCGAAAAAAGAGATGAATTTTGGAAAGAAAAAACTTCATCTTCAACTCCAAATTATAAAACTTGGAAAATAATAAATCAAGCTGTAGTTTATGATGTTTTTAGAGCTAATAGTCTTTTACAACAATATCAATTAACTTTACAAAATGGATGTATAAATCATATAATTGATAAAAATAAAAATCATTATTTTATTCCTAATTATTGTATTAATGAACCTTATTTTGAAAAGAAATTAAATGAAAATAAAGAAGATAAATTAATTAATATTACTTTGATTGAACCAAGTGATAATATAAAATTAAAGGTTGAAGTTTCTAGTTTAAAAAATGGAGCTGAATTAAAAGAATTGTATATATCTAAAGTAAAATTTGATAAAGAATCATTTAAAATTAGATTATTTTATTCAGGACAAGAAATAAAAGATTCTCAATTTTTATATGAACATAAGATTAAAGATCAATCTAATATTCAAGTAATGAAATTACCATATATTCAAAATTAATATAAACTCATAAAAATATAATGATTTCTTATTCAAAATTTAAATTTGAAATTATGTAAATACAAATAATTATTATTATTTATACATATTTAAAAATCAAAAAAAAATTTTTATTTTTTAACTTCTATTTTTTAACTTCGATATCTTTAACAAAAATTCCAGGACAATCAAATTCTTTTCCATAAAATTCTTTTTTTTAACCAATTTCATTTTCAGGTAAATTTTTATTAGTCCAAATTACAAATCTAAATAAAGTTTTTTTCCAATTATAGTTTTATAAACAAATCTAATTCAATAAATAAATTCAGAATTTAATAAAGTTTCTCTAATTAAACTTAACATTAATTTATTCCAATTTTTAGGAACAACTCAAAAAAATTCTTATAAATTATACTAATAATATATCTAATCAAAAACATGTCCTTCTTCATTTTTTTTATCTTCCTATTCTGGTTTTATTCCTTTTTCAAAAAGATTAAACTCAATTATTATTTTTTTATCTTCAAAAAAACTAATATTTAAAATATATTTTTTTTACTATTTTATTTTTTCTCCATCAAAAAATATATTTGAAGAATTATTTCCTTGATAAGAATTCCAAAATGCCAAAAAGAAATTATATTATTAAAAGAATATATTGTTTTTATTAATTCATAATAATCAACTTTTTTATTTTTATCATTCATTTCATAATTTTCCTAAAAAGTCCATTCTCTTTCTAATTTTATTTCATGCTTTTTCTTCTCCTTTTTCTTCGATTAAAATGAAATAATATTTAAAATAAAAATTTTTTTAAATGAAAATCACTTCATTAATTTTTAATTAAAAAAGATTTAAATCTTAAATATAATTTAAATTAGAAAAAAAATTAATTTAAAAAAAAAAAATAAATTAATTGTAGAATACGATAAAATTTAACATAAAAATCAAAAAAAAGAAAAATAAAAAAAAAAAAAAAATAATACATATATAAAAAAAATGCTTCTTGAAGATTCAGAAAACACAATCTACGACTACTATCTTTCCAAAATAAAAGAACTTGAAATCCAAATAAAAGAACGTCAACTAAACTTCATGCGTTTACAAGCCTTCCGTAACGACTTAAATGACAAAGTAATAAAACTAAAGGAAGAAATTCGTCATTTACTAAAAGGATCTAATTCAGTAGCAGAAGTAATAAAAGTATTATCAAAGGAGACAGTTCTAGTAAAAACATCATCAGATGGAAAATACATAGTTCGTTTAGACAAAAACATAAAAATCGAAGATATCCGTGCTAACATTCGTGTAACATTAGGAGACAAAATGAAAATAAATAGAATTCTCCCATCTCGAGTAGATCCCTTAGTTTCTTTAATGAGAGTAGAAAAAGTACCTGATAGCACATATGACAGTGTTGGAGGATTAGATGAGCAAATAAAAGAAATTAGAGAAGTAATAGAATTACCAATTAAACATCCCGAAGTCTTCGAAGCTTTAGGTATCTCACAACCTAAAGGTGTTATTATGTATGGTCCTCCAGGAACTGGAAAAACTCTTCTTGCAAGAGCTGTTGCTCATCATACTGATTGTACTTTTATAAGGGTTTCTGGAAATGAATTAGTTCAAAAATATATTGGAGAAGGAGCTCGTTTAGTAAGAGAACTTTTTGTTATGGCGAGACAACATGCCCCTTCTATTATTTTTATGGATGAAATTGATTCCATTGGAGGTAATAGAATTGATGATGATAGTAGAGGTGATTCTGAAGTTCAGAGAACTATGCTCGAGTTACTTAATCAACTTGATGGATTTGAACAAAGCCAAAATATCAAAATTATTATGGCTACTAATAGAATTGATATTTTAGATGATGCATTGTTACGTCCTGGGAGAATTGACAGAAAAATTGAATTTCCTAATCCCAATGAAAGAGCCAGGTTTGATATTTTGAAAATTCATTCTAGGAAAATGAATCTTGTTAGAGGTATTGATTTATTTAAAATTGCTACTTTGATGAATGGAGCTTCAGGAGCTGAGTGTAAAGCTTGTTGTAGTGAAGCTGGGATGTTTGCACTTAGGGAAAGGAGAATGCATGTTACACAAGAAGATTTTGAAATGGCTGTTGCCAAAGTTATGAAAAAAGATGATGATAAAAATCTTATTAAAAAAATTTGGAAATAAAAGTTTTTTTTAAAGTTATTTTATATGCTTTTATTGTTTTTTTTTAAAGTTATTTTATATGTTTTTATTCTTTTTTTTTTGATTTGTTTTTTTATATGTTTTTTTTTTTAAAGTTATTTTATAAATTTTTATTTTTTTTTTTTGATTTGTTTTTTTGTGTTAATTAAAAGAAGAAAATTTGTTTTTTTTAAAGTTATTTTTTTTTTGTGGATTATTTAATAAAAAAAATTAGAGAATATTTATATTATAATGGGTTACAAATTAATATATTAAAATTATATTGTTGGTACTGGTTCTTTAAAGAATGCTGTATTAAAAAGACTAGAACCATCTTTGACTAAATATTCTTGATTTTTAATATATATTTCAATAAAACATAACATTACAACTATAATAACTAATTCAAATAAAAAGAATACAACATTTAATAAGACAGTAATATTTCTTAAATTATCTCTAACAGTTTTATAATCAGCTAAAAAAGATATATAAAATTGATCTTGAACTTGACTAAAAACAAATTCAATATTTTCTTGAACTCTATCAAAAATTTCAGTCATAATATATTCTTTTAATTCATCTTCTGTAATTTCATTATTACTTGAAACTAATAAATTTTCATAATCTCCAATAATTTGACTATATTTTTGAGCAATTAATTCATAACCTAAAATAATACCTTCAAGACAATAACCATTATTTCTTAATAAAAATGTTTTACATAAATCATATCCAGAACATAAATATTCTGTATCAATATCAGTATCATTCATTGGTAAATTTACTTGTTCCCAAAAATATTTTATTTTATTAAAAATAGAAGAAAAATCAGAATCTGAAGTTATAATAGAAATTTGTTTTTCATAATTTGAAATATCAACACTATAATTTAATAAATCTTCAGTAACTTCACTTTGAGTTATTATTAATTTTCTTAATGAACTCATTATTGAAGGAAGAGAATTAAAATATACTATAAAATTATTAAAGGCATTTAATAATACTCCAGTTTGATTATTGTATGTTAAAGTGTTATTTAAATGAAGATAAAAAATAACAAAAGATGCAGCTGCAAAAAATGCTACAACAAACATCATAACATAAGAAATTGTTATTCTTTGTTGATTTAATAATTTTAATAATTTAGCATTTGAAATTGCAGCTTCTTTATTTGTCATAGAATGTTTTTCATTAATAATAACTTCTTTTTTATCTTTTAAATTTTTTTTTCCATCTTTATTTAACACACTTATATTATTTTTTGCTCCCAATAAATTTGAATTAGTTTGATTTTGAGAATTAGTTAAATTTACTGATGATAAATTTGCTTTTGAATTTGAAGTTAATGGATCTGTAATTAAAGGATTTTTACTTATTGGAAGTCCATCTTCATCAAATTGAACTAAATTTGAATTATTAATATTTCCTTTAATAAAATTTTCTCTAAAATTTTGAAAAGCTAATTTATTTTCCATTGTAAAATTATGTACTAATAATATAAATAAACGTATTTTTTGTTTCATATAAAAATTTTCTGGTTTATTTTTAAAAGTTCCTTTTTCATTTTTTCCAGTATCTAAAAACATAGAAATAATTAATTTAAATACTTTTCTATTAAATTTACTAAAAAGTAATAAAGCCATAACAAAAAAGGCTAAATTAGCACATAACCATAAAATTTCAAAAGCAACCATTAAAGTTTCAGAGAATTCTAAAAAATGAGAAGCATTCTCTCCAACTTCATCAAATAATATTTCTAAAATTTGTGAAAAAGTAGTATCATAATTATTAACTATAAAAAAAACAACTTTCATAAAAGAAGAATAAACTTCTTGTTTCATATTTAATCTATATCTATTAAAAAAATAAACTTCAACATCTTTTGAAATATTATCAGGAGTATCTTCTTTAACAACATTATTAGTTAAATAAATTGCATAATATAATTCTTTAAAAATATCAGATTCATAAGTAACATTTTCCCAAGTTTTAACAATTTTAATAAAATCACCATAAATTCTTCCCATACAATTTTTTCCTATTTTTTGATCATATTTAACCATTTCTTTATAAAAACTAGAAATAGATTCTTGTAAAGAATTAATAGATAATTTTAAATAATCAAACATTTCTTCATCAGTAATATCCATTTTAGTATAATCTCCAAATTCAAACATTTCAGTTAATAAAGCACTTTGTAAATAAGATATTTTATCTTTTAAATTAGAAATTTGAATATAAAAAGCAGTTATAGTTTGAACTCTACTTACTCTAATTAATTGATAAGCAACATTAAATATAGATAAACAAAAACAAATTGCCATTAATATTATAGAAACTAATTCTAATCTTCTAACTTCATTTTTACTTTTTAAAACTTGAATAACAGCTTTTTTATATTGTTCACTTTTTTTACCAAATTTTGCAGCTTGATTTAACAATGCCATATTATTTATTTTATTATCTACACTAGCAATTGAACTTTGACTAGTAAACATTGTATTCATTCCTTTAAAATAATTTTTTTGAACTGTTCCTGTTGTTCCTACAGTTCCACCAAAAAAATTATTTGTAGTTCCAGTATTTCCAAAACCAAAATTATTACTTTTTGAAGTTGTTTGTTGATTAATTAAAGTATTTATTTCTCTATTGTCTTCATTATTATTATTTGTTGTTTGAGGAGCATTTTCTGCTTTATATCCTTCTTCATTATCTAAAATATCTCTAAATCTAAATATATATATTGGAATATCATATAATTTTTTTATTGCTCCTTTAAATAATATTTGTAATGTTGCATTTAATGCTTTTTCATTATCATTATCAAACATTGCATTTTGTAATGTAGCACTTTGTTGAATTCCTTCAACTCCATTCATTAAATTATTATTATTATCATCTTTATCAACATCTCTTCTTACTTTTATTAATAAACGAAGTAATGTATTTATATTTTCATCACGTGTTACTGAATCAGTTAATTTATTTAATGCTTTTATTATATTTTGAATTAATAATGGTTTATCTCTTACAAATTCAATTGATTCCATTTTTTTACCAAATAATATACTTGTATCACATAAATCTATATTTGAATTTGATATTTCTAAACTTTTTTTATTTGGAATAAATGTCTTTTCACCTAAATCTAATTCATTATTAACATTTAAATTAAATAAATTTTTAGAATATTGTTCAACATCATTAAATTCTAATTCATCTTTAACTTTCTCAATAACATCTAAAGTACCTTTAAATTTATTTTTCATAACATTAGTATTAATATCAAATAAATCAATAACTTCAACATCGACTTTTCTTAATAAATTTAAATTAAAAGCATAATTTTCTTCAATTTCTCTTGAAATACTTAAACAAGTGAAATTATTATCTAAAATAAAAGACCAAGTTTTATTTT
>JAJJKW010002160.1:0-12240 GCA_023805745.1 Isotricha sp. YL-2021b | reverse complement strand
CGTAGAATATAACGCGATCTTCTTTGGCTTTAGTTGTTCTTGTAAAACTACATTATCTACTGATCCAAAAAGATTATTAATCGGTGATGATGAACACGGTTGGGATGATAATGGTGTCTTCAACCTCGAAGGTGGTTGCTACGCTAAAGTCATTAACTTAGATAAAGAAAGTGAACCAGATATTTATAGAGCTATCCGTAGAGATGCTTTATTAGAAAACGTTACAGTCGACGCCAATGGCAAAATCGACTTCGCTGATAAGAGTGTGACTGAAAATACCCGTGTCAGTTATCCAATCAATCACATTGAAAAGATTGTTAAACCAATCAGCCACGGCCCACACGCTAAGAACGTTATCTTCTTAAGTGCCGATGCTTTCGGTGTCTTACCACCAGTCAGCATCTTAACTCCAGAACAAACACAATATTACTTCTTAAGTGGTTTCACAGCGAAACTCGCTGGTACCGAAAGAGGTATTACAGAACCAACACCAACATTCTCCGCTTGCTTCGGTCAAGCTTTCTTGGAATTACATCCAACAAAATACGCTGAAGAATTAGTGAAGAAGATGAAAGTCAGTGGTGCTAAAGCTTACTTAGTCAACACTGGTTGGAACGGTACAGGCAAACGTATTTCCATTAAAGATACACGTGGTATCATCGACGCTATCTTAGATGGTTCTATCAATAAAGCCCCAACAAAGAAAATCCCAGTCTTTGATTTCGAAGTCCCAACTGAATTACCAGGTGTCGATCCAAAGATCTTAGACCCAAGAGATACATACGCTAACCCAGTTGACTGGGATGCTAAAGCCGCTGATTTAGCTTCTAGATTCGTTAAGAACTTTGTTAAATATGAATCTAACGAAGCCGGCAAAGCCTTAGTCAAAGCGGGTCCAAAAACTAAATAAGTAAGGAATATTTATGGGTGTTAAAATTGTTGAAACAGGCCTAAGAGACGGCCATCAATCATTATTCGCCACAAGAATGAACACCGAAGAAGTTCTTTCTGCTTTGAAGGAACTCGATCAAGTTGGTTACCACGCCATTGAAATTTGGGGTGGTGCCACATTTGATGCATGTTTAAGATTCTTAAATGAAGATCCATGGGAAAGACTTAGACTTGCTAAAAAAGTTTGTAAGAAAACCAAACTTCAAATGTTATTCCGTGGCCAAAACATTCTCGGTTATCGTCACTACGCTGATGATGTCGTTGAAAAATTCGTTGAAAAATCCATCAAGAATGGTATTGATATCATCCGTATCTTCGACGCTTTGAACGATATTCGTAACTTAGAATGTGCGGTTAGAGCCACTAAGAAATATGGTGGTGAATGCCAAATTGCTTTAAGTTATACAACTTCACCAGTTCACACTGTTGAATACTATGTTAACTTAGCTAAAGAAATCGAAAAATTAGGTGCTGATAGTATTTGTATTAAAGATATGGCGGGTGTCATGATGCCAACCGCTGCTTATGAATTAATCAGTGCTTTAAAGAAAAACACCAAATTACCAATTGAGTTACATTCTCACTGCACTGGTGGTTTGTGTGAAATGACATATTTAAAAGCTATTGAAGCCGGTGTTGATATCGTTGACTGCGCGATTAGCCCATTAAGTGGTGGTACATCACAACCATGTACAGAATCACTTAACTTTGCTCTTCAAGGCACAGAATATGATCCAAAACTTAACGTTGCAATGTTAAACGCTGCCGCTGCTAAATTGGCGCCAGTTAAAGCTAAATACATTGCTAATGGTTTGTTAAATCCAAAAGTTTTATCCGTCAATGCGAACATTATCAAATACCAAGTTCCTGGCGGCATGTTATCTAACTTAATCAATCAACTTAAGCAACAAGATGCTTCTGATAGATTAGATGAAGTTTTAGCGGAAGTTCCAAATGTCCGTAAGGATATGGGCTATCCTCCACTTGTTACTCCATTATCACAAATGGTTGGTACACAAGCAGTTTTAAATGTTCTTTCTGGTGAAAGATACAAAATGGTTCCAAAGGAAATCAACGAATATTTACATGGTAGATATGGTAGATCTCCAGCACCAGTTGATGAAGAAATCCGTAGAAAGATTATTGGTGATGACCAAGTTATTACTTATCGTCCAGCGGATGATTTAAAACCAGAATTTGAAGAACTTAAGAAACAATACAAAGGCATCGCAAAGAGTGATGAAGACGTCTTATCCATCGCTTTATTCGGTGATGTCGCTATTAAATTTATTGAGCAAAGAAACGAAGATGCAATTCCTACGCTCATTCACGTTGAGGCATAATTTATGTTTTTAGCGGTTTGGACAAATTGGGAATCAATGAACGTTGCTGAGGCACTCTTAGTCGCGGTCATTGCTATATTCATCGTCTTCCTTGTCCTCGCTATTATCATTTTCATTACTTGGTCAATGCAAAAAGGCATGGAGAAAATCGATGCCTCCACAAACATTCTTCCACGTGATGAAAATAAGATCTTAAGCGAAGATCCAAACGCTGTAGTGGCCGCTTTAGTGGCTTCTATGGAGTTCTATCGTGAGACAGGCAAAGAAGTACGTATTGTTTCTATTAAAAGAATTGAGGACTAGTTTATGAAGATTTATAAAATCAAAGTGAACGGTAAATCATACCGTGTGGAACTTGAAGCTATTGAACAAATCGATACTGTTCCATTAGAAGAAAAGAAAAAACAAGAATCTAAAAAGATTATTAATAACGATGGTGCCAAAGAAGTGGTTTCCCCAATCCAAGGCCAAGTTGTTAATATCAAAGTCAAACCAGGTGACAAAGTACAAAAAGGTGATGTCTTATTAATCATCGAAGCTATGAAACTTGAAAATGAAGTCGTTTCTCCATTTGAAGGTACAGTTGGCCAAATCTTAGTTACCAAAGGTCAAAACGTCAAGGCCAAGGAAGTCATTGCCACTATTGAATAACGGATTACTAATATGGAAAAATTTTGGAATACAATTGTAGCGTTTTTCCAACAATCCGGTATTGCGGGCTTTTTTGCCAACGGAGGATGGCTCAATCTCATCATGATTGTCGTGGCGTGTGTGCTCTTGTTCCTCGCCATCAAGAAAGACTTTGAACCATACCTACTCTTGCCAATTGCGTTTGGTATGTTACTCGTTAACTTACCATATGTTGGTCAAGAAATATTTAATAAAGGCGCGACGGAATATAACGCAATTTCCTTAGCCGCTCAAGTTGGTTTATCACAAGCTCAGGGTCAATATATATTTACTCAACTAGGTGTTGATACAGCGACTACAAAACAATTACATGAATTAGTGATGAAGTCGGACTTCTTGTCTGGAGAAGCCTTAACATTAGGTTTCAACAGCACGATTGTTTCGAACATTGATCACTTATACAACTATGACTATAGCGGTATCTTTGGATTCCTCTACTATGGTGTTAAATGGGGTATCTACCCATGCTTAATCTTCTTATGTATTGGTGCGACCACTGACTTTGGCCCATTAATTGCTAATAAGAAGACTATGTTATTAGGTGCTGCTGCTCAAATTGGCATCTTTATTACCTTTATCGGCGCGATTGCTTTAGGCAAAAACGGCTTAGGCTGGACACAATTTGATGCACGTATCGCTTCTTCCATCGGTATCATCGGTGGTGCTGATGGCCCAACCGCTATCTTAGTTACAACTAAGTTAGCCCCTGAATATCTATCATCTATCGCCATTGTTGCTTATTCATACATGGCTTTAGTGCCAGTTATTCAACCTCCAATTATTAGACTCTTAACCACTAAAAAGGAAAGAGCTATCAGAATGGAAACTCCTAAAGAAGTTTCTAAAACTGAAAAGATCTTATTCCCAATTGTGGTTACTGCAATTACAGTCTTAATCGTTCCAAGTGCCGCACCATTAATCGGTTGCTTAATGCTTGGTAACTTAATTAAAGAATCTGGTGTTGTACCAAAGATCAGAGATACATTAGCAAATAGCTTAATGTACATCGTCACCATCTTATTAGGTGTCTGTGTTGGTATGACCGCTGATGCACAAACATTCCTAACCTTAGATACAATTCTTATCTTCGTCTTAGGTATTATCGCCTTCTCCGTAGCAACTGCTGCTGGTGTCTTAGGTGGTAAGTTAATGTGTTTCTTAACCAAAGGCAAAGTCAACCCAATGATTGGTGCTGCTGGTGTCTCTGCTGTCCCAATGGCGGCTCGTGTCGTCCATAAAGAAGGACTTAGAGAAGATCCAACAAACTTCTTATTAATGCACGCGATGGGTCCAAACGTTGCCGGTGTTATCGGCTCCGCTGTTGCGGCAGGTGTCTTACTCCTCTTATTCGCGTAATAAGAAAACCCGAAAAGCAAAAGTCTTCGTTTAAAGCGGAGGCTTTTTTCTATTGACTAGGAATTTGCTTTTACTCTTAAAAAAGACAAAATAATCCATTAATGTTTACATCATAGGACAATAGTGGCACTATTGAATTGATAAATGAAATAGCGAAAGAAGGGATAAAGATATATGACTAATAAAGAAACAATAAAATCCCTCAATGAGGGTGAAGAAGTTTTGTCAATTACCGACAAAAAGTTGATAAAGAAAATAAAAAGCGGTGAAAAAGAAAAAATCGATTCAATGAAACAATATAATAGAAATGAAAAATGGTAATTAACTAAGTCTTCGCTTAAAGCGGAGGCTTTTTTGATTTAAAATTATCATATGCGATATAAAGAAATTCATTTTGATGAAATAGATTCCACGAATACATATCTAAAAAATGCTTATCGCTTATTAGATAACTTTACTTTTGCGTCCACTGATTATCAAAGCCATGGTAAAGGCAGAAATGATAGAATTTGGAATAGTAACAAAGGTGAGAATTTAATGTTTTCATTTTTGATTAAAGATGAATCATTATTAAAACTAGCGCCTATTATTTCTCTTTTAAGCGCCTGTGAGGTCGCTAAAGCTTTAGAGACATATAAAATCAAAGATGTCAGCATAAAGTGGCCTAATGACGTCATTATTGATGATAAAAAGGTATGCGGCATTTTAGCGGAAGGTGAATTACCTAATTATCTAGTAGTGGGTATAGGCATAAACGTTAATCAAAAGGTTTTTCCTGAAGGATTAAGAAGACCCGCAACATCTATTTATAATGTTTTAAATAAAGAGATTAGTGTTAACGAACTAAAAGAAAAACTGTTCCCATCAATAGTGAATAACTTGATTAATTTAGATTCTAATGATTATTTGGAATATTTTAGAAATCATAATTATTTATTAAATAAGAGAGTACGTGTATTAGTTAATAACGAAATCTTTATTGGTGAGGTTATCGGTATTGACGATAACTTTTGCTTACAGATACTAAGTCATGATATTCTTTTACACATTGATAGTGGTGAAATAGAAATCTTATGAAATTATTAGGTAAAGAAATCAAAGCGGTTATTCTCGATATGGATGGAACATTAATTGATTCCACCTCTTTATGGCAAGATATTGACCGTAAGTTCTTTGAAAAAAGAGGAATGAAAGTTCCAGAAGAATACGCTCAACACATTGTTCATCTCGGCTTAGAACAAGCTGCGGAATACACTAAAAAGGCATATGGTTTCAAAGAATCACCAAAAGAAATCATTGAAGAATGGCATCAAATGTCACTCAATATTTATCAAAATGATGTGGAATTAAAAGAGGGCGCAATCGCCTTATTAGAATATTTAAGAACCACTGATGTTAAAACTGCAATTGCCACCGCGAATGATGAAACATTATATAGACCATGTGTTGAAAGATTAGACATTGGAAAATATTTCGATTTTATCGCTGATGTCAGTGTTGTTAAAGAAGGTAAACATAGCGCTAAGATTTATCAATATCTTGCAGATAAGATGGGCGCCTTACCAGAAAACACTTTAGTCGTGGAAGATATGCCTACATGTATCAAGACCGCACATGATGCAGGATTTATAACTGTAGCCATCTATGATAAGAATTCTAGCAAATACGATAATGAAAAGAGATCCAACTCGGACCTCTTCATCAACAATTTAAACGAATTACTCGATGCCTTAAAGTAAATCGACGTTGTGTTTTTTAAATTCTTTAATATCTTCTTCAGGCCAATAGGAGGATTGCACTTCTCCGATGTGGATCTTTTTTAATAAATACATACAAAGTCTAGATTGACCAATACCACCGCCTATAGAAAGTGGTAAATCATCGTTTAAGATTGATTGATGGTATGGAAGATTAACTTTGCTCATCTCACCTTTGGCTTTTAATTGCTTAATTAAAGAATCTTTATTAACTCTGATACCCATGCTGGATATTTCAAAAGCAATTTGTAATGGTTCATACCATAGTAAGATATCCCCGTTTAATTTCCAATCATCATAGTCAGCGGCACGCCCATCATGTGGCTTGCCGTCTTTTAGATTAGCGCCGATTTGCATTAAGAAGACGACACCATATTCTTTAGCGATAGCGTTTTCTCTTTCTTTTCTAAAGAGATTTGGATATTTAGCTTCTAACTGTTTAGTGGTTACAAAAGTAATATCTTTTGGGAAATCATTAGATAACTCTGGATATTTTTTAATTAATAAGCGATATGTTTTTAAGAAAGCTTTATAAATCTTTTTAACAATGCGCTTTAAAGTCTTAACATTCCTTTCTTCTGGTAAAAGTCTTCTTTCCCAGTCCCATTGGTCAACATATAAGGAATGCATATTATCAAGATCTTCAAATCTTCTAATGGCGTTCATATCGGTATATAAACCATCAATATCATATTTCTTTAAAGCATATCTTTTCCATTTCGCTAAAGATTGAACGATTTCTAAATCTTGTCCGTTTTCATTAACGATAAAATCAACAGGTTTTTCATAACCATTTAAGTTATCGTTTAAGCCAGTGTTTGGTTCCACGAAAAGTGGGGCGGACACTCTCATTAAATCGAGCTCTTTAGCGAGCTCTCTTTCAAATGTATCTTTAATTAATTTAATGGCAATTTGTGTATCCACTAAGTTGAGAATACTTTGATAGTTTTTTGGATAGATGTTGTTTTTCATGCTAGATAATTTCTTTCTTGTTTTTATTTTTATATGTTGTAAATCTGATTTCTAAATCACCATCCATGATAGGGGTGCCTTCATCGACGCATTCAAAATCTGGATTCTCATCCAAATTCACAAAGAATACTTCCGCTCCTCCATCAGCGTTGACTTTAGTTAAATATACTTCATCAACATAAGGAAGAGTTTGTCTATAGATAGAAGCGCCACCAATAACGAATACCGTGTCGCTTGTTTCATATTCTTTCATCTTTCTTAAGAAGTCTTCAAAACTATGAACGTTAACAACATCATCATAGTTATGTGTAGGATCTTGAGATAAGACAATATTGGTCCTATTTTTAAGTGGTTTACTATCTGGGAAAGATAATAATGTATTTTCACCCATACAAACCACATGTCCTTTAGTGGTTTCTCTAAAGAATTTCATGTCTAAAGGCAAAGAGAACAACAAACCATTTCTCTTACCAATACCATATTTTTTATCGCAGTTAAGAATTGAAATAATCATATTAGATAGCCACTGGAATCTTCTTATCTAAAGGTTCGTATTCATAATCGATGAGTTCGAAGTCTTCCACTTTGAAATCATAGAAGTTTTTAACGTTTGGATTCATTTTTAATTTAGGCGCCTTATGTTGTGGTTTATTAATCACTTCTTTAACGATATCAACATGTCTATCATAGATATGCGCATCAGCGATAACGTGAACAAGTTCGCCCGCTTTTAAGCCAGAGACTTGAGCAAACATCATTAACAATAGTGCGTATTGTAAAACGTTCCAGTTATTCGCAGTTAACATATCATTACTTCTTTGATTTAAGATACCGTTTAATGTATCGCCACTGACATTGAATGTCATGGAGTAAGCACATGGATAAAGATTCATTTCATGTAAATCTTCAAAATTATAAATATTAGTCATAATTCTTCTTGATTGAGGATTATGCTTTAAGTCATATAATACTCTATCGACTTGGTCGAATTCGCCTTCTGGATAGATAGATTTCTTTGCTAATTGGTAACCATAAGCTTTACCAATAGAACCTTTTTCATCCGCCCAGGAATCCCAAATGTGAGATTTTAAATCGTGGATATTATTAGATTTCTTTTGCCAAATCCAAAGGAGTTCATCTAAACAGCTTTTGAACGCTGTTCTTCTAATAGTTAAGATTGGTAACTCTTCTTGAAGATTATATCTATTAACAATACAAAACTTTTTGACTGTATGCGCGGGAGTGCCATCTTCCCAGTGTGGTCTGACCTTTAAATCAGTATCCCAAAATCCATTCTCTAGAATGTCTTTCATATTGTTAACAAAAATTTCATCTGCTTTAGACATATCGTTACCTCGCAATGTAAACATTATATGAAAAAATCTCTTATTCTTAAAGAAAAAGAATAAGAAATATGAACCTTGTATAAAAAAGTCAGATAAAGACTGAATAATAGGAATTTAAAAACTTTTTCTATTATTTAAAATAATATTAAAAGTATTTTATAATATATACACATGTGCGAGAAATTTTATCCAAATAAGAATATCATTGTCGCGGATTTTGATTATCAACCCGCGCTTTTCCTATTTAAAAATAAGCACCCTGAATTAGATATTAAGATTATCAGTCGTCATGACTTAATCAATAAAGTCTCTTATTCATTCGCAAAAGATCCTATTCCTTTTTTAATTAGTGAAGGCATTGGTTACAAGAAAGCTAAAAAATATTTAGATATCCTTTTAATCGCAGATGTTTTTAAAAATGAAGAATTAACGAAACTATTCAATAAGCTAAACGATGATGGATATCTCATTAAAGATGAGTACGGTTTATATGAATTAAAAGACAGTCATATCTTCCTTTTTGAAATGGAACAAGATGTCGCTATCCAAAAGTTCTTGAATAGAAACGACTTATCATTCCAACCGTTAAGACTAGAAGGACTAAACCTTTATAAAAATAACGCGTATATAAGTCCTAATATTATTTATTTTGAAAACAAGATGACGCAGTTCTTTTATATCTTCTCTTGGGTGAGAGATAAAGCAAGAGACAACGCTAATCAGAAACAAAGAATCATTATCAACGGTGATGAAGACATCTTTTATGTGAAAATCATGTCTGAATTATTCCATATTCCTGTTTGTTATGTGGAAGAAAGGCCACTAATTTCCGTTAAGAGTGTTAAAGCAAAGATAAATAAAATCTATAGTTCTAAATCGTTTGAATTTACTGATGAAGAATTAGAAGACCAAGATGTTAAAGCGCTTAAAGAATTGATTGAATACTATGGATTAAATAAACTAGATAACTTTTTATATAACTACGCAAACCTATTAGAAATTGTCGCATCAAAGAATACTCGTATTCCTGTTGGAACAGGGGGAGTGGTAATTACTAATAAATTTGTCTTTGACCCATCGTTCTTTACCTATGTCACTAATTTCAATTCTGATACATTCTATAAGATTTACGCAGACGACAATGTCTTATCAGATACCGAATTAAAAGAAGTGGAATATAACACCTCCTATAATAAGACCGCAGTGGAAAGAAGAAATAAGATTAACTTCTTGCGCCACAACAATGTCGCGGTTATATCTCGAGTTAAAAGACATTTAAGCGATAAAATATTTGATTCTCCATTAATTGAAGAAATAGAAGCGTGGAAAAATAAAAAGATCAGATATGAAGATGATTTAGAAATGCCAACCCTCACCACAGAAGCAGCGTTCCTCTATAGTTCAACTTTGTTAAATAAATCTGGCATCTCTTTTGATTCAAATGTCTTTAATTCTTACGACCCATCATTTAAGGGAATTAATAATGGTGAAGATTTTAGAAAATCAACTTGGTCAGTTACTGGCTTAGAAAGCTTTATCAACTGCCCATTTAAGTATTATTTAACAAAGTTAATTCCTCTTGATAAAAATGACTACACTAAGAGATTTATTGGTACAGCTATACATAAAGTGTTTGAGAAATTTAATCATTTAGATTATGTTTTTGAAGACGCTTTAAAAGAAGGGGAAGAGGCCTACTATAACGAATTTAAAAAAGTGGGTATAGAACCAAAGCAAAGAGACAAAGCTTTATTAGAAATATCTCAAATGTGGCTCAGAAGATTTGTTAAAATCTATCGAAATAGCTTACATGGTATCGAATTTAGCGAACCGGTTGAAGATGATTATGAAAAATCTATCCAATTTTCTTTAGAGGATGATAAGAAAGAAACATACAACTTCTACGGCAAGATTGATAAGATTGTTGTTTCTGAAAGTAATGGTCATAAGTACTATTCAATTATCGATTACAAAACAGGCGCTGAAGAATTTAATCCTTTAGAAGTCTTCCTTGGTAAATCTATCCAGTTACCACTTTATTACTACGCAATTAACAACAACATCCAACCAGATTATTACACTAAAGGTGGAGAATTTGGTGGCTTCTATATTCAGCATGTCTTTTTCAGCACAATTAAAGGTGCCTTAAAAGACGCTAATAAAACTTTATATCTTACGCAAAACAAATTATCAAAAGCCTCACGCTTATGTGGTGTTAATAGAGATAGTATTTCTTATATTTCATCAATTGATTCTTCGGCGATAAAAGAAGATGGTTCCATTAACGCTAAAGGTGGAGACTTATTACAACTTAAGCATCAATTCACAGAAGAAGACGCTGATGAAATTATTATTAAGGATGATGATATTGGCTTAGTTAGATATAACTTAAGCGATTTAGTGGAAGACGCTAAAGAAGCGGCGATAACCGCTATTCATAGAATATGCGAAGGTGATTTTGCTATTGCCCCAACTTCATATTCGTTACTTGAATTTGATAAAAATAAAACAGCGTGTAATAACTGCCCATACCGTGCAGTTTGTTACGTTAACAAAGACGACGCTGTTAATTATAAGAAAGAGGTCTTCAAGCGCTTTCAGAAAGGAGTGAAATAATTATGGGTTTTAACAAAGAACAACAATCCGCGATTGACGCTCCAATAACTGAAAATGTTTTAGTGGCCGCTGGTGCTGGTAGTGGTAAAACTAGAACTTTATCTGAAAAAGTTTTTACTATTATCGATAAAGGCGAAGTTAAACCAAGCGAACTACTAGTTTTAACATTTACTGATAATGCTGCGCATGAGATGCGTCAAAGAATCATTTCTACTTTCAAAGAAAGAGGGAAAGATGATATTGCTGAGCAAGTTGCTTCAGCGCATATTCAAACATTTGACTCTTTTGCGAGATTTTTAGTGGTCACTTACGCTGATGCATTAGGCATCTCATCTAACATCAACCTAGCCAATAGTGATGTTATTTCCGCTAAAAAGAGTGTCTATCTCGATGAGATACTTGATGAATACTATGAGAATAATTACCAAAGATTAGTTAAAACACTATCAAAATTTAACATTGATACTGATAGATACACTAAGAAAGTGATTTTAGATTTATGTAAGCAATTAGATAAACTCACTTTAGAAAAGAAAGAGCAGTTTATTAATCATTACGAAGAAAAGTTCTTAAGTGATACTTATTTCAAAATGCTTATTGATGATTTAGTAAGTGCTAGTAAAAACATCATTACCGACACAATCAAAGAAGCCTACTTTGTAGAAAAGAATTACGATGTTTTAGAAGGTAGTAACGCTCAAAACATTGCTGATTTATTTAATAATAAAGCAGCATTCAATGTTGATGCTAAACTATGTAACTTCATATGTACTGTTAATCAAGAATACTATAGGAAGCTAAAAGAATCGCTACTTTTAGATGGTCAAGATTTTGTTAAAAAGATTCACGAAATAGCAACAGATAAAACATTTAAATTCTCCACTGCGAAAAAGAACCCAACTGGAGATGAAAAAGATAAAGCAGTCTTTGATATTCTTAAAGGTCTTTCCAAGAAACTAGATCTTGTGATGTGTATTGAAGATGTTGATAAGGAAATTAGTAAACTTAAATATTTCCAAGATGACATTGCGTTGCTTTTAGATATTGTTAAAGAACTTAATCATAGATTAGATGACTATAAACGCATCACTAACTCTTTTGAATTTAATGATATTCTCCTTATGGCGGTCTCACTTTTAACCAATCCAAAATATGAACAATGTGCGAAAAAGATCCGCAAACAATTCAAGTTCATCATGGTGGATGAAT
>JAJJKW010002159.1:0-12247 GCA_023805745.1 Isotricha sp. YL-2021b | reverse complement strand
AAAAGAAAAAAATGATGATGAAATTCTAACACAAAGGGGAAAAGATTAGATAAAAATAAAAATAAATATTAATAAAAATAAATTAAATAATATTTAATTATTTAATACTAAACAGTAAAATATATAGTAAATATCTTTTAAATAAAAATGTTTTTATATAAAAATTTTGTTTTCTTTTCCTTAAAATAAATCTTTTTTATCTCAGACTTTTATATATATTAGAGTTCATTTTTAATTAAAGAAATACTGTTTGGTATTTAATTTTTCATTTTAATTTTTTTAATCTTTTTTATTAATTAACTTTTTAAGTAGATTATATAGTTTTGTTAAATAAAATTATTTTTAATAAAATTTCATTTTTAAAATCATTACTTTGAATTTCAATATTATTCAAATTTTTTGAATTTGAATAAATTATTATAATAAGATTTTTAAATTTTATTTTCTGATATTTTCAACAATTCTTTTATTGTATAATTCATCTTGTTTTAGTATGTAAATTTTTTATAATCACTTTCACTTGTTGTATTTTAAATATAATTTATTTGATTTTTATTATCATAATTTAAAACAGAATGATTCATTCTTATATTTTTTTGTTATTTTGACTATTTTAATGTAATATAATATTTTTATTAATCATTATTTTATTTTTTAAGTTATTGTCAAATTAGAAAAATTATTTTTAAATTGTTTTAAATGTTATTTTCACTTTTATTTAAATAATTATATAATATTTTTCTTTATAAAGGTAATAAAATATTTTTATTAGTATTCATTTTATTCTTTTCATAGAAAAATTGATATTTATCATTATCTATTTTTAATTTTTTTATTCGAATTTGGGATTATGAGTGCAATACATTTCTATTCATATCATTTTTAATTAAATTAAAAAAAACATTCAATCAATTTTCAAATCAATTTTCATTTGAATTTATATTATCATTATATAATTTTCTAATTGTTTCAATAAATTTTATTCATTTTCGACGCGGATTTAATTTTTTTATCAAATCGAATTTTTTTGTTTTATATTTATTTGTATAATATTGAATAATCTATTTTTTTTCATTTTATTATTTTTCTCTTTATAATTCATTAAAATTTTATTTTTTATCTTTTTTTATTATTTGAGATTATTCTTTAAATTAAAGTATGAACCAGTTTTTTTTCTTATTTTTTTTGCATGAATATTTAAAAAAATTGTCATTGATATTATAATTGAAATTTTTATATTAAAGAAAATATATTTAAACAAAACATTTTCCAAAGTTATATTGATTTTTAAGACATTAATTTTTTCATATAAGTAAGATTTATATAAATAAATAAATAATAAATTAAAAAATGGAAAATTAAAATTTTTTCTAAATTTTTTTATAATATATGGACCACAAAAAATTTTATATCAATTTAGTTAAATGATTTAGTAACTGGGATTATTGTAAACTTAAAAATTTCCATTTTTTCATTATCATACTGAAATATATATAAAAAAACAAATTAGAAAGAAAAATTATATCAATAAACCCCAACCAAATGGCAAAATAATATTTTATTCAAAGTGATATAAGAGTTAGAAAAATAAGACTATTAAATATAATTGAATTAGTAAATATTCAGGTTATTATATTTGATAAATCAAATAATTATTTATAAAGTTCAAAAATTAAATATAATTAAAATAAAAATTTATATTTTCAATCATAATTCAATAATTTATTTTATCTTAAATATTCTATATTTTACTTTTTTTGATAAGCATTAATAATTTTTTCACAACAATTTGTAGATATTGAATAATGTCTTGATTTTTAATATTTTGGGATATGTTATTTAATTTTGTTTGCTACTGTATATATTTTTTTCTTGAATTTTTTTTCTTATCAATTTCAATTTTGCAAATAGAATTATTGAAATCATTAATACATTTTTCTATATTAGAAACATCTTATTTTTTGAATTCATTTTTTAAAATTTTTATTAATATATTTTCAAAACATTTTTCCATATCATTCTCACATTTTAAGAATTTTTTATATTCTTCAAAATTTTTCAATATTAATTTTCATAAATTTATTATCATCTTTTTACAATTTAATACAGCATTTATTTCATAATTTCCTGTTCTTTTATAATTATCTTTTATTTTTTCCATTTCATTAAACATATTACTATTAACATATGGTGCAATTTGACTAATTTTCTGTAAATCATTTTTAGTAATATTTCCCCATTCTTTTCTTTTTTCTTTTATTTTCAATTTTTGTATTTTCAGAATTATCATTTAAATATCTAATTATTACATTAAAATAAATCAAAACTTCTGGAATAGGGATACATTGTTTCCATGATTCAATAATATTTATTATTGTATTTTTACTTGATTTTTTGGAAAATTATAATTGGAATAATTTAAAGTATAATTTAAATAAGAAACTTTAAATATTTTTAATTGTGTAATTATTGCATTTATTAGAGCATGTTCATTTTGATTTCATAATAAACAAATATTTTATTTCCATTATATCCATAAAAAAAAGCAAATTTTCTAATGAAGCAATAGCATTAAGTATAATAATATTATTACTAAAACTTTGTTTAATTATTTGATTTTGTTTTGAAAGTGGTAAAAAATTTTGTTCCATAATATTTTTTTTAATTTCTGATTAAATAATCTTTCTATCAAAATATTTAACAATAGGAAAATAGGTAACATTTCCAAATACTTAATTTTCTTATATAATTAAATTAATTATTTGTTATTATTAATGATCAAAGTAAGATTTCAAAGTTCATGTAAAATATAAATTATTATTATTAGGTTCATACTTTTTGTGAAAGAGATTTATATTTGAATAATCAAGAAAAATTATTATGTATTTTATGTCCTACAACTGATTATATATTTAGTTGGAAATTTGATTGTGGAAATAAAAGTAATCATAAAGGAGGATTTGAAAAAGGATTTTTTCAAGGATTTTTAACTTGTTTTTCAAATTTAGGAAAAATAGAAAAATTTTTAGGATATTTATTTTTGATGTTATGGGAATATTAATGGTATATAAAAGTGGGTTTATCCAAAATAATTAAGAAATACTTTTATTCTTTTTTCATAAAATTTGATAAACAATATTATAATTATTAAATACAATCTGACTTTTTTAAAATATTTAAATTGATTATATAAGAAATATTTTCTTAACTATAATTGAATTCATATTAAAACATCACTTTTTTGAAAAAAAATAAATATTTTTTAAACTTTTATACTTAATTAATTATTATATAAATTAATTAATAATGCGTATGGAAAAGAAAGAAGTAGAGAAAAATTATTCAATATACAATTTTTTTTCAAAAAAATTATCAAAATTAAAAAATATTATAAAAATAAATAGCAAATATGATAAAAATTATTATTAATTAAGAAAAAATCAAAATGATAATAATGATAATTTTCAAATTTATACTTCATATCAAAAAAGATTGAGATTTGTAAATTATTTAAAATTTGTAATATTTCAAAATAATAATAACAATAATTAAATGAAACTTTTACTTTTTTTTTTACTTTTAATAAATTCATTATTATAAAAATATATAGTATATTGAATTTTGAATGAAAATCTTTCCAATTATAGATTATTTATGGAAATTATATAACTTTACATTAGAAGAAATATTATAAAATTAAATATAAAATTAATCATTTTGTTGATAAATATATGATTTTTTTAATTTTTTGAATTTAATAAATTTAAATATTTTGTTTCATTAAAAAAAGTTTAAAACAATTTTTTTAAATCTTTTTTTCTTTTTATATAAAATTTTTTATTTATTTGATAATAATTTTATGCCTTTTTTGGAAATGAAAGACTATTATGTATATAACAATTTGAACTGTCATTTAATATGTAAATAAAATAACTTTATTTATCATAATTTAACTTATTAAAGAAACTTATTTTATTCATTAAATGTTGAATCAATCCATTTAAATATTCCTATATAGAATAAAAAAATAAAAAAATTAAAAAAAATATTTAAAACCCGAAAAAAATAAATAATAAATAAAAAAAAAAATAAAATTTTTCAAAAAAACCCATAAAAAACCAAATCTAAAAAATAATAAAAAGTCAAAAAAAAAAAATAAAAAAGATAATATAATAAATTATATTTTAATCTTTTTTATCCTTATGTTTAATCATAGGTCCATCTAATTTACCTAATTTACTAGCAAATTGATTTTTAATAGTATTATTAACAGTTTCATCTTCTTGATCATCATCTTCTTCTTCTTTAATTTTATCATGAAATTCAAGAGCCATTTTAAATTCTCCATTCATTTTTTTTTTTCTTTTTTCTGCAAAAGCTTTGTTTTCATGTTCATTATATTTTATTTTTTCTTTTTTTATATTTCCTTTTTCATCAATAACTTCAACATAATTTTCTTCATTAAAAAAATTAAATTTTTTACTAAAATTCAAAGTATTTGGATTAAAAACTGATCTATGTCTTTTTTCTATTAAATTTTGTCCTCCAAGTTTTAAAAAAGGTTCTTGTTGAATTTTTTTTTTTGGTATTTCTATTTCTTTATTTTCTTCTTCTATTAATTTAACTTTTTTTTCTTGATGTTTTGTTTCTTCATTTTTGTGATTTGGATCATTTTTTAATAATGATTGTGGCTTTTTTTCTTTGTCTTTTTCATGATTTTCTTCACTCATTTTTTTATATTATAAAATAATAATTTTTTTTTTTATTTTTGTAATATTTTTATTATGATTAAAAGGATATTTTTCCCATTTTTTAATTTTATTTATTTTTTGGTTTTATTTTATTTTTTTAATTTTTTTTATCAATCAATATATAAAAATATACAAATTTTTTTTTATTTATGTTTTATTTATTTAATTCTTTTTTATGGATTGAATTTAATATTAAATGATTCTATATTTATAAATATAAATCCTAAAATAATTATAAAATATAATTAAGATTCAAATTGTTTTTACATTTCATTTTTATTAATAATAACATTTGAAGGAGAAAAAGTGAAAGTAGCAACAGATCTTTTAAAAACATCATTATTAAATTCAACTAAATAATTTCCTATTTTTTTTTGTCTTTTTATAATTTTTTTTAATTTTTTTAAAGTTTTTTTTTGACTTAAATTAATTTTTTCAGCAATTTTATCAATATTCAACATTTGAATAATATTATCACATAAATTATCATAATGTTCATTAATTTCTTTAAAAATAATTTTAAAAGTTTGATCAATAGGTAAACTCATATTAGTTGCAAATTTATAATCATTTTTAAAAGTATTAATTCCTTGTTTTAATTTCATAATATAAACAAATTTTTCACTTAATTTACATTTTTTTTCCATATTTTTCATTCGTAAAATACAAAGACAAGAAATGACTTCAGCAGCTTTTAAAATAACATTATTTTCAGCTTTTAATTTTTTAATAATTGAATAAGCTCTTTTTTCATTTTCTGAAAATTCAGAAATAACAGCTAAAGAAACAACAGTTAAAGAAACTAAAATACATCCAATTAAATAAGATAAAATACATATAATTCTACCATAATTTTCAGTAGGATAAAAATCACCATAACCTACTGTTGTCATTGTTACAATTGTTATCCAAATTGAATTTATTAAATCTTTTAAATAATCTTGATCATTTCCTTCTCCTGAAAAAGAACCGTAAATAAATCCTTTTGAAACTGAAAAATATTCAAAATTTCTTAATGAAAAACTTAATAATAATACTGAAATTATTAATATTATTATTAACATTGTAAATGGACGATTTTTTAATTCGCTTTTTAAGGCAAAATGAATATTAAAATTTACTCCTGAATCATTACATAAATAATTTGCTGTTTCTGTCATATAATTTGAAAAATAAGAATATAATCTTATTATTATATAACTTTTAAATATTGTTTCTATACATATTAATCCTCCTAATGGAAATGCAAATATATTATTTTCCATTGTTCCTGTAAAAAAAAAATTTAAATTTGGAGGGTCAAATATTATTAATATTATATTTTCTATAAAAAAATATTTCCATTCTCCTGTTGTGAAAAAATTATCATTTTCTGAAATTAATCCTTCTTTCATTTTTAATTTTAAATTTAATTTATAATGAATGTAATTAAAGATTAATAATGATATTACTATAATTAAATTTATATAACGTAAAAAATTCTCTTCATGAGAAATTTTTCTTTCTTCACATTTTTTATATACATCTCTTGTTATTTCCTTATTTCTTTTATTTTCGAAATATTCTTTTAAATATATTTTTGTTTTTTTATTAAATAATTCATTTTCTAAAATTGAAAATACTATATTTCCAGCCACTAAAATTGCCATAATTATATCTATTAATTTCATTAATTTTAATATTTTTCCTATTTCTGAATTTTTAATTGAATTTTTTAAAATATTATCTAATTGAGTAGGAGTTATATTTTCTATTTCTTTTTTTTTTTTATTCAAATTTGCTAAGTTAGAACTTTTTATTAATAATATTGAACTTTTTCTTTTTGAAACACTATATTTCTTTTTTTGGTTTTGAATATTCTGTAATTCTTTATTGAAATTTTTAAAATCTGGTTTATTTCTAGATATTAATGATTTACTTAACAAAAAATTTTTTTTCTTTTTTTCTTTAGAATCTGATATTATTTCTGTTTTAAATCTATTATATTTTGAATTAAAATAATCTTTGAATTCAAATAAATTTGACTTTGAATCAGTATTTAAATGATTTAATTTGTTTTTTGACACTTGAAATTTATTATTTAAATTTTACTTTCTTTTATTTCTTCAATTGAAATGCTATTATTTTCTGTTTCCATATGTATTTTTTATTTTTAATTATACTGAATTTTTGATTTATTTTTTATTTTTGGTTAAATATATAATTAGTTTAATATAATAAATGTAATTTATTTTTTAATGTTATTCATTTAATAAAATTATTTTCTTTTTAAATTGTATTTTCAAATTGTTGCTTTTTTATTTTTCCTATAAAATAATTAAAACAAAAAAAAGGTTTTGATTTAAATTTGAAAAAATATGTTATAAGTCCTACAAACAAATTACTTTTAACTTTAGTATTTTTGATTTTTAACAAGTAAAAACTTACAATACTCAAAAATGTAAAAAGAATAATAAAAAACTAAGTTTATCATCTTTCATATAAATAAAACTAGTTTTTCCAAATTCTTACAATACATTTAAAATGAAAATTTATCCTAAAAATATAAAAATAAAATAAAAATAATTCATACTCTAATCCTTTAATTTTGTAATATATAAAATATATTTATTAAACCTATGATTATTAAAATTAAATAAATTTATTTTATTACAAATCCTAAAATTGTATGTTCATTTATTTCTTTAATCTTCATTTTTTATTAATATATTTTTGTTTCAATTCTTGATTCCGTTGTTTAATTTAATAAAATGTCTTTTTCATTTCTATCAAAATTTATTTTTTCCTTATAATTAATTTCTTCATTCAATTCTTTTTCAAATGAATTTTCATTTATTTAGTTAAAATATAAATTTTGATGATTTTCTTTTATAATTTTTTTTACTTTTATTATTTACAAGAATATTTCATTTTTATTTTCAAAAACTAAATTTAAATTAAGAATAATATTTAATTTAATATCAATAAATTTTTGTCTTTTTAAAGTATTCTTGTTAATCATATCATTATAATTCTTAAAAGCTTTTTTTAATAATAAAGAATTAATATATGTTTTAATAATTCAGTTTTTGACAAATTTATATTCTTAAAAATTGAATTATTTCTATATCAAATTTGATATTATTAATTTGAATATTTAATATTTTTTTTAAATACAACTTTTTTAATTTATTTACGGTCATTATAATTGAATTCAATTACAATTTCATTTTTAAAGTGTAAAAATTTTTTATTTTCGTTTTCCAAAA
Source organism: Isotricha sp. YL-2021b (assembly GCA_023805745.1). Classification (NCBI taxonomy): domain Eukaryota; phylum Ciliophora; class Litostomatea; order Vestibuliferida; family Isotrichidae; genus Isotricha; species Isotricha sp. YL-2021b. The sequence continues at coordinate 4,248 of JAJJKW010002159.1, read as the reverse complement.
AAAAATTTATTATTCATTAAAAAATCAATTCAAAAAATAATAATTGAAATATAAATAATTAATTTCAATAAATATTATTTAATGTAAATAATAAAAAATGGGCAATTGTGATTATGCAGAGCCCATGAAAAAAGAAGAATTTAGTAAAATAAAAATAAATTAAAAAATAGAAATCTCAATAAATCAATTCAAAAAATTATATCCAATAGGAAGAGGAGGATTTGGAAAAGTTTGGAAAGTAGAATATAAAAAAAATCAAAAAAATAAATTTTATGCAATGAAAGAAATGAATAAAGCAAAAATATATCTTAAAAAATCAATGAAAGCAGTATTAAATGAAAAAAAATTATTAGAAATAATAAATTACCCTTTATTATCAAATTTGTATTATGCATTTCAAACAGAAGAATCATTATATTTTATAATGGATTATTTACCAGGAGGAGATTTAAGATATCATTTATCAAAAAAGAAAAAACATAATCAAAGAGAAATAAAATTTATAACATCAAATATAATATTAAGTTTAGAATATTTACATTCTAGACATATAATTCATAGAGATATTAAACCAGAAAATTTAGTATTTGATTTAAAAGGTTATATTCATTTAACTGATTTAGGAATTTCTAGTTTATATTATAAAGGAAATGAATTAATTAATTCTTCTGGAACTCCTTCTTATATGGCACCTGAAGTTATGTTAAGAAAAAATCATGAATTTAGTGTTGATTTTTTTGCTTTAGGAATTATTATATATGAATTAATTTTTGGAAAAAGACCTTTTAATGGAAAAAATAGAAATGAAATTAAACAAGAAATATTATATAAAGAAATTAAAATTAAAAAAAATGATTTACCTAAAGAAAATAATTGGAATTTTAATATTTGTAATTTCCTTAATTTATTATTAAAAAGAAAACCATCTTTAAGATTAGGTTATAATGGTATTTATGAAATTAAACAACATGAATTTTTACAAGATATTAATTGGGATAAAATTGAAAGAAAAGAAATTAAATCTCCTTTTCATATAAATCAAAATAATGAATATTTTAATATTGATTATGTGAATAAAGAAGATGATGAAAGTATTTATCAAAATAAAAAAGGATATTATATTAATATAGTTAATGAAAGTAGTTTTTTTAAAGAATTTTATTTTAATCGAGAAGAATATGAAAAAAATAACAATCAATCTAATAAAATAAATATTTTTGAGAATTATATTAAAAAGAATCGTAATAATAAACAAAAAAGAGGAATTTATAATTCAAGTGAAAATGAAAATAAAATATCTACTGGAAGAGGATATTCTAAAGAAAAAATAAATGAAATAAGTATTTTTAATAAAAATCAAAAATATAAATCTCAAAATATTTCTTCTAATAAAATTTATAAAAAAAATGATAAAGAAGATGATGATGAGATTAGTGAAATTCAAGAAGAAAAAAGACATACTAGTTTATATAATAATAGTAATGAAAATAATAATTATTCTTCAATTGATATTTCTGATTCATAAAAAAATTTTTTATTTATATCCTTTTGAGAAATTGTTTATTATAAATGTATAATCATTTTCCTTATTTAATATTAATATTGTTATTTTTTATTAATTGGTTAAAATCAGTATAATTAATTTTGCTTTTTTTTTACAAATATGAAAAAAATGATAAATATATTTTATAAACATAATGTTAATTCGATTATAAATATGTAAATAAATTATAATTTTAAAAAAATATAATTATGGGATGTTGTTTAGTAGAAGAAGCAAAGGACGATTTCAAAGGTTATAGAATAGTAAAAGGAGATGGAAAGAAATTTGAGGTACAAAAATATGAAAAAAAACAAATAAATGTTCAAAAAAAAAAAGAAGAAAATACTCAAATAAGAAATATAATAAATTCAACAATAGATTTACTAACTAATAACCAAAAAAATAATACAAATATTCAAACTAAAAATAATATAAATAACGAAAAGATAAAATTATTAAATTCTAAATTTAAAAACATAAATGGAAAAAATTCATACAAAGAAATTAATCTACAAGAAAATTTTAGATATAATAATAATAATAATAAGCAATTAAGTGAAACAAGAGAATTTTATACACATAAAGATTTTATTAAAGGAGAAATAAAAGGAAAAGGAAGATTTGGAATAGTTTATTCAGGTTTATGTTCAAATTCAGGTGAAATTGTAGCAATTAAAATATATGATAATATATCTAAAGAAAAAATAGATAATATTTGTGATAATATTAAAGATTTATATTATTTAAATCATCCTAATTTAATTAGAGCTATTCCCTTAATTGATTCTTGTAATTTAATTAATTATAATGGTAAAGATGTTTTTTCTATTATATATGAAATTAGTAATGGAGATAGTTTAAAAGATTTAATTAATAAATTTGGGGAATTAAGTGAAGTTATTTTACAAAAATATTCTTTTGAAATTTTACAAGGCTTACAATATTTACATTCAAGAAATATTATTCATAAAAATATTAAATCAAGTAATATTTTAGTTGATAGTAATGGAACAATAAGAATTTCTGATTCTTTAGTTGATAATATTATTTTAGGAGATGGAAAAGAATTATATGACAATATTATTAAAGGAAATAATTTTATTGATGATAAAACTAATAATATTGATTTTAATATACCTTCTTTTTTTATTAAAAATTGTAAAAAAAAAAATTATGAAATTAATCAAAGTTATGATTTATGGTGCTTAGGCTGTGTTATTATTGAAAGTTTTACTGGAAAAAATCCTTGGTCAGAAAATAATTTTTCAAATCAAAATGAATTTATAAATTATTTATATAAAAATCCAAATTTAACTCCTTCAATTCCAAATAAAACAACTAATGAATGTAAAGAATTTTTAAATATATTATTTGATTATAATCAAACATCTCAAAATAATATTTATCCAAAATTATTTAATTTAGACTTTTTTAAAAGTTCAATAAAGAATAATAATAATATAGTTAATAATAAAAGTTCTAATTTAAGTTTTTCATTTGATAAAAGTTCAATAAAAGGATCTTCAATAACTGTAAATAATATATTTAATGTTAATGTTTCAAATAAAAGAAAAAATAGTAATTTAGGTCAAACTTTACAAAAATTACAAGTTGTTAATATTTTAAATGCAAATGAGAATCCAACTTTTAGTATAACAATAAGTGGAATTTCAAGTAATCTTTATCAAAGTAATAAATCTAGTTTTTTATATGGAAGTTATGTTAAAGGAAAAAATCATATCAATAATAATAATAATAATAATATTATAATGGATGAAGTACCTGAAGCTAATCTTGAACAATCTCCTATTACTGTTAAAGATACTGAAAAAAATATTTATAATTTTGATGATAAAAGTATAAAAAAATGTTAAAAATTGAATCTTTTAAATTTTAATTAATTGATTGGGGAACATTTTATTTTAAATTGTTTTAGCTTTAGTTCTTTTTTTTGTTTCTTTCCAAAAATTGTATAAAATTGGTTGGTTCTTACTGAAGAATTAATTTTTATATATATTAAAAAATAATATCTTTATTTATATTAGAATATAATATAATATAATATACAAATAATTATCCAGTCTAATTTAATAATATTTATATAGACTATAAAATTTAATTTAATTCTATTATAATAAATACCAATTTAATAAATAATTCTTTGTTTTTTATCAATAAAAAGTATATTTTGATTTAATGCTATTCATTTTTTTAAAAAAGGATAAATAATAAAAATATTATAATTTAAATTTTATTTTATATATTTTTTATAAAAAAATGGATAAAAGGAAATAATAAAAATATTTAATTAATTTTTTATTCTTTTTTCCAATACAAAGATAAATCAGTTGAATTAGAAAATATTTTATTTAATAAGTATTTAAAATATAATTTTAATTTCATAAACTAAATATTTACAATTATCAATAAATTTTTGATTTTTTATAATTTATAAAAGAATTTTTAATTGTTTATTCTTTCTAATTGTTAATTTATTTTCAATTACATTAATTTCTCTCATATCTAATATTATTTTCTCTAAAATATTAATTACCATTTAGCTTAAGTAATTATTAATAAACCCTAAAAATAACTATTTTTTTACCACACGAAAATTTTTAATATATCCTAAAAATTCCTGTGGACTAGGCATTAATACTGTTTTTCCATATTTAAAAATATTACTTAAAGAATCTATTTGAAAA